>CM037852.1:184207557-184242250 GCA_021234595.1 Delia radicum | reverse complement strand
TTTTGTAGGTAATTTAGTTGTGCGGGGTGCGCACAAGGGATGGATGTCCTAGATTTGTTTAAACTCTATACGATAGTTTGATTGGCTTTTATTCTAGTCACATACCACACATAAAACTGTATTAAATGTATGATATGTTATTGCTGGCCAATCAGATTGTTGTAAATGTTTGACGTTTGTTTAGTTATAGTGATAGGGTTAACATCTATTAGTGGTTAGCTTAGAATTAGTTGTATTTGTAATTGAATGGTTTGAAGAGATTTGTTAATTATTATGAAATTTTAAATAATGAATTACTTAATTTTAATTTAAATTTAAGATCTTGGTTATTAAATTGATTGATTACTGATTGGGAACTAACATATAATTGCAAATATTATAATAACATACATAATGTAGCTTAATTACAATTAAGACACAACAAATGTAGGAGCACTTGATTGAAGGTGTTGTAAATGTTGCAGAACACGGTCTTCTGGAAATATATTTTTGTCGAAATTATTAGTCTTGTAAATTTTAACAAATTTTCCAAACCAAAAATGGGCATTAGTTTTTTAATACTAGATTTATGAGTCTAATTTGATTATCAAAATAAAAAAATCCTTCTGGACATACATAAAAAAACTACTTCTGAGCTTCAAATTCAGTTATTTAGGGAAACGTGAGATACAGAAAACGCATAGAACGGACATGTTAAGAAACCTTTTGTCTCAAAAATCAATGAAACTAAATTATGATATCGGGACTAAACGCCTAATTTTCAGTATATAAATAGGAGTTTTATTCCTATTATATTTACTACAATTATGTCCTAAATATTCACGCAGAAAAAAATATGGTTGCAATATGATTGCGGCCACAAAACTATGTTTCCTACAGCAATAAATGGGATTTCAATTAAACTATTATTGTGTCAATCAAATGCTACCAATAATATGTTTGCTTCTATCATGATCTAGTAAAAATTTCTCTTTTTTCAGTTCTTATATTATTGTATTGTCTACAATCATACTTTAGTATTAATTATCATATTCCTCTACCTAACTGCAGACATATTATAGTTGCGGCAACTATAAGATAATCAGCCGGTATTTTTTATGAGCGTCTTCGCTCTTTTAGTTTCATTTTTTGTTTAAAATTTTATGAAAAGAAGTTGTGAGAAACAGTCAGCCACAACAAATTAAATAGTATTAAACAAAAATACCTAAAAAATGGAAAAAAAAAAACGTAGTGGTGGTAATGTAATGGTGATTTCATTTGAAGAAGAAAGAATAAATTGTCGGTCCGATCTGGAAGTCTAGGCAAAAGTTTACTTGTCGCCGCACCCCTAAATTAAGTTATTGTTTATTATAAAAAAGTGATAAAAAGCTTATTTTTTAGTGGTTTGTAATTACGCAAAAAGATATTGTTAAAAAAAATGTAAGTATGTAGTACAAAATAATCATAACATGTTTGCAATAATCATAACATTGAAAAATAAAGGATGACGAAATTCGTGTTCATGATCATAGTATGATAACTAGGACTAAAATATGGTTATAATGCAATTATTATGATTGCATGGGTTGATCATTATAAATGTATTGTGAAATAATATTCTTAACATATTTTTATGCGTGCTTTATTCTGTAATCACACGTAAAGCTTGTATAGCTGACACAATATTTCACAAAGATTATTCTTCAGGGCAGAGGCAATTTGATTACTAAAATTATATTAAACTTAAGTTTATTTAAATATGTGAGTTACTAAATAAATATACTATTAAAAAAAGCATATGTTTTTAATCCAGCTTCAACAGAATGCTGGAGAATACTGTAGGGCTCATATTATGATAATTCATACAAATTTACAGAACAATAATATGATAATATTGGGATGTATTCGGAACCATAATATGGCAATCTAATTACCAAATTATGATAAGAAGCAGATAGAGAGTATGGTTGTCACAACCATAGTAACAGTTTATTGCAATCATAAATCCAAAACTGTATGATGCTCTTCGAATATAGTTCACTCAACCATGTTTTTTCTTTGCGTGCAGGTCTCTTTTGTAAAGCACTTATATAATGAATATCCCATAAAAAACAATTTGTCGAGTCTTTTTAGACTTATACATGGAACTTTCCTACGTTTTCCGCTTATTTCTTAAAATTATCAATTATTACAGTGAAGCAGCATTGAAATAGTATTTGTTTCAAGGTACACCCGAAAATTTTCTCATTTCAGGGAACACCTATAATAGCTATATAGTTACTCTTATTCACTTAATAAGTGTACACAATCTTGAATCACAGGCTTTAATAACAGGTACACCACCTTATTTTGATTTGCATCTATTTGACATATGCATCTAGATATATGGAAACATGAGCGCAAGGCTAAATAAAACACTATCTGGAAGATATTTTTAGAAAAGAAAAATGTGTAAAATTATACACAAAATATGTATTATTTCAAGGTACACTCGTTTCAATTTGTATACTACTAATTAAAATGAATTTAAAAACAAATGAAGTAATCAGTTATCCAATAATTTGACACTCATTACCTTGTAATAATACATCACTAACTTTTACATTATTTCAAAAAGTAATGACTTACCGATCATCAATTACCATAATGCATGACATATAAACGTATGGTTATATTTAAAACATTTTTTTGAAAATCTATATTTTTGTAAGTATGAAGGTACATTTTCATTTACATTTTCAACAACCCATTCTTATATTTGACGATAATTCAGTTGGTAGAGTTCTTACCTAACAACCAGAGACCCCAAGTTCGAGTCTCACATTGATCACATTATTTATTTACTTAAAAATATTTGTAATTTTTTTTTTATCATTTTTTTATGAAAATCTATTATAAACACACACTAATTTCACAACCCCGGTAACCATATAAGTAATCAGATACTTTACCAATTACAAGGTAATGGCGTGCCACTCATTACTTTTCGGCTCATCGCCTGTAATATGTTATTTGAGAAGTAAGGTGCGTGGGACGACCTATGACGATACATTACATTGCTCATTTTGTGGTAATTGTGTGTTTTTGCTGCGTAGCGTTAACGGTGATTTTTTATAAAATATGAGGGCCTATTACCGTTTTCTTAATAACTTTTTAATAATTAAACCAATTTTATGCAGAGATCATTTTTATGCTGTATAGAAATCCTCTGGAGTAAAAGTTTTAGAATATAAGACCACAAAACTTCAAAAAATTTCAAAAAAATAAATACCTAAAAATAATTTTAATTAGCATTATCACGAAAACCGCTACTTTATTAACAAATGTGACCTGATAGTTGTTATCATCGCAAAAACTATTTTGGTTGATATTATTACCGTGTTCTATTTAATATATATGATTTTTAAAAAATGCAATTTTAAAACACTTTATCGCTGTTAAGAGAAACTTAATGTAAGAACTTTTATTAGCGATTTTGGTTATTTACAATTTTAATATGTATTAGCATTGATTGGGCCTTGAAGCGGCGGTAAATTTCTACATCTAGAATTTCGAAGCACCCCAGTTTACACTTAAATTTAAATTTATTAAGTTTAGGTATATTATCATGCAAAACTCTGCAATTGCCCACATATTTAACTCCTAATTGTGAGATTGCACACCTACAAACAATCCTGTTTTATCTATTTGGTAATAAAATTAAGCAAAGTAAACCTCACTTTCAATTATTTTATTCATGGTTAATTAAATTTAATATTGATTACGAAATACAGCCAACGGGTAGCCAGTTCGATTCCTGGTCACGATACACACTTAGTTAAAAGAAAGTGTTCATATAGAGACAATTAAAAATACATTGGTCAAATGCTACATAAACCAAGCACTGACGAATCCAGTGTGAGTAAGGGTATACACTTTCATGTGTGCTTTCAGTTTTCAATAAAATGTCAATGGACATTACGACATTACTTTTTTTGATATAATGTCACTTTAAAATGTGGCATAGCGTCCAGACTTTTTAAAATAAAAAGATTAATAATATTAGTATATCAATACAATTTTTTTTTAACTATTCTATAGTAGTAAGTATATCAAAATATATTATATATATATATAATCGCACGCAGAAAAAACGTTTATTTCGTGAAGCCGGCCTGCCGCGTTCTACGTAGGAAAAAAACCCTAAGAGCGGCCGAAGGCCGCCACACAGAACAACTTGTTTTTACAAATTACTTGTTATCTTAAAAATATAAGATGTCAACGGATTCGACATCTGATTTGAAAAACAAGTTCTTCCGGGATGGCGGCCTTCGGCCGCTCTAGGGGTTTTTTCCTCCGTTAGAACGCGGCAGGGCGGCTTCGCGAAATAAAGTTTTTTCTGCTGTGCGACACAAGAAACTTCAGAATTACTGATCTGTTCCACACTGGAGTATAATGTCCATGGACCTTATGTCACCCAAAAAGTGCATAATGTCATCCCATTTGTGGACATAATGCCACCATTGCAGAGTGTCATAAGTCCATTACTATTTCTCTTTTGCCACTCATTATTTCAAATTCAAGATTGCCATTATTTTAGTCCACTTTAATACCGATCTTTACTTACCAAAATTTTAGCAAGAACTGCGGTCCTTTTGGTAAAATTAACTCATTGTATTGCTATTATTTTCTTTACTGAAAATTTTAAGAACCGTTACAAATGCATAAAATTTACCTAAATGTAAATTTTAATAGAAATGAAATTACTCCCAACAAAATGAAATAACTCCCAACGATAAAATCACATTTTAAAAATGACAATGAAATAAGTCCCAGCCAAAGTGAAATAACTCCCAATGCCAAAAAGGAGTAAATAACTCCCAACCAAACCTGGTTGGGAATTATTTCATTTGGGAGGTTATTTCATAACGAAATAGTTTCTAAAAGAAAATTGTGAAATAAGTCCCTATCGCATTGGGAGTTTTTTCATAGTGAAATAAATCCCAATTTATATGGAACATTTTTGGGAGTTATTTAATTTTTTTTTTGGGAGTAATTTCATTTGGAGGTTTATTTCACGGTACGCACGAATAACTAGTTTATGTATCATTTAATTTTGTAAAAGTTTTTACTCGACCCATGTCGTGCTTATTTTTTTTTTCAATAAGCCCCTAGGTGACAAAATTGGCGTCCTAAATTTTAAAATTATTTTTTCTCCGCCTTTGATAAGAATTACTAATTTGTACCGATGGTATTTTTTCACTTGGGGTACTTTTTAAATATTTACTCGAATTTTAATAATTTCTGAATTATCTTTAGATTTGTTTTATGAAATACCACAAGTGTAGAAAAACTCACGTTTTACACACACATACAAACTTTCACAGCTTTATAGAAAAAAAACTTCTTAAAATCATTTTGAAACAGTGAAAACATTGAAAATTATTCGAAAATATTTACATAAAATTGAACAACAATTTTTAGGGTATACTACTATTCTATATTGTTAAGCAACTTCTTTTAGACATCAAATTATTGCATTGTTGTTGATGTAACTTTGTATTTTTCTTTTCATTAAGAAATTCTTAACGTTTTTTTTTTTTTATTTAATTTCATGTGTTTGTTGTAGTTATCCCCATATGAATATATGCGTAATTAGGGTTATAACTATTTGCAATTTTTGCAAATATCAAAATTACATGACATAGAAGTAAAGGCATTGAAAAAATATTAAGAACCAGCTCTAACTTTCATGCGATTCGAGAATTTTCTTACTTCAGTATTTAATGCATAATGAATAACAGATTTAATCCAAATTGTCACCAAAACTTTCCTCTATTGAAGTTTCAGAGAATCTATAAAACAGGTTTCATTAAAGTCAATGTTTTATGAAATGTTTGTAGAATTAATGAAACTCTTCATTAAACTAATGAATCATTTCGACAATGAAGAGTGTATATAATTTATGAAACAATTTTATGCAATTTTAAATATAATTAAGTTTCCTTGCATTAATAAAACTCTACATGAATGTCTTAAAAATTAATTGGAACTAGTCAGAGCTGTAAATGAATCATTCATTTTTTAATTAATTCGCGAATTATAATTAATTCTTTCGCCAAAAACGAATGAACGAAATTTTAATCCCATGGCATTTGGCTGTAACGAATTGCAATTCAAAATCAAATGCATTTGGCAAAATGAATTGCAATTAATTTTCAATTCAAATGTGTTTGGCGAATGAATCGCAATTCATTTCCAAGTCATTTGACTTGAATTGATTTGAGTTAAATCAAATGAATTACTAAAATGAATTGCAATTCATTTTCAATTCATTTCAATTGAATTGATTTTGAATTAATTCAAATTAATTTTACTGAACTCTTCATCACATATTAAGAAAATTTTATAAATATAATTAATAACTATAGTGAAATTAAACTTGTAAAATGACCTAGTGTAGGTTGTAGGACTTGTTGAGAAAATCACTTTTCAATTTTCATAATTTTGAATACACCCTTAAAATCTGAAGTTATCGACAAAAAACGTTTTTTCAGGACTTTATGGTCATATGTTTACAATGTTTCTGAGCATAATTATTTGTGTTTGAACTACATATATTATCACTTAATTTTATTTATTTGGTTTATATTTAATGTTGTATATTTAATGTTGTACATTAAATGTTGTATATTATTCGGCCATTCAATTGTTATTTGAAGGTTATTTGTTTATTTCTAAAAGATACCTCGATTTTGTAAAATAAATATTACATAAATATTACTAAGTTGTTTGTCGTTGGGTGGTCGTGGGTCACAAAATTTTATAAACTATTAACTCTTTCTCGAATATTAAAGTGTTTTGTCGTTTAGCGTATGACAAAACCAAAATAAGTAATACTTGAAGAAACAACTCCAAACACCATGATTACTTTGATTAATTGCAATTCATTTTTCATTTAATTAATACTGAATTGCACTTTTTTTCTAATTCATTTGAATTACATTCAAAATCCCAATTCAATTCAAATGAATTGAATTGAAAACTAATTGCCATTCATTTTTCTAATTCATTTGAATTAATTCAAAATCAATTCAAGTCAAATGAATTGGAAATGAATTGCAATTCATTTCGCCAAATCATTTGAATTGGAAATGAATTGCAATTCATTTCGCCAAATCATTTTGAATTGGAAATGAACTTGCAATTCATTTCGACGAATTCATTTGAATTGGACATTAATTGCAATTAATTTTTGCCAAATTCATTTGAATTAATTCAAATTTCTTTCAAATCTTTTTTTATGTGAAAAGAATTCATTCAAAACTCAATTCAAATTGATAGTGATCATTTAAAGCTCTGGAACTAGTTGATTTTTTAAATAATTTAAATTAAACTAAAGTTTGAAATTTATGAAAATATTTTATAGTGCAGAGAACAGATTAATATGTGACAATCGAATTCGTCGCCAACTGAATTTAGGTACGACAAGCTGCACGTACTATTCGCATTATTCGGTTACAGCTACCGCCATTTACTGATATTACATACCATAATGAAAATACTGTATCAAAAAATACATTTTTGTTTATTAGTTTCCTATTAAAATGAAAGAAATACCACATATTACAAAAATATTAACATTAAGATAATACCATATATGATACTTATATAATATATTACTTACCACGAGAGACATGAATGTCAATATAATAACATACCAAGATTTTGAAATTTGGAATGTTCTTCTCTAAATTCTTTTTTTTTTAGATCCAGCGGAGTTTTCTCTTGAGCATTTCAACTCAGTTTTCGTAGATTCCTTCACATCTTCAAGCTCTTAAATTGATTTCCAGTTCCTCTGCCCATAAAGATTTGTATTGAAATTCGTATGGAGAAACTTCCTCTGGATTTTAGAGAAGAATAATCAAAATTTGAAAATCTTGGTTCTTCCTTCAAACGGCTCAATGTTTATCGAGGGTAATGCATTTTTAACATCAGTATATTATAATTTATTTTTTAATGGTAATATTTTTGTAATATGTACAAAATTTTATTTTTATATACAAATAATAAAAAAAAATTTTGTAATTGACTACAGTGTTTTTCTTAATAAATTCAATAGTAGTAAAAAAAAATCGGGCTGTACCAATATGGTAGCCATAACTGCAAATGTCGGTAGATTAAACCGTGTAACTACAAAAATTCCGTTGGCAACGAATTTGTTCTTTGTGTGTAAGCAAATGATTTTTCCTATTTCCAACCAATTTTCAGCTAATTTATTCTGTTCTGTGGAAAAATGCAACATATTACTTAAAATTACATACTTTACTGTATGTAGTTATATACTGAAAACATACAAAATCACCCACTCGATTTCCAATCCAAACTTGGTATAGGATACGCACATCGTATATTTATAATCTCTCTCCGAATCGGACAGTTAAACCTAGCCGATCTTGGAATATCGCGATTCAAAATATTAAAAATACTTGAAAATTTTAAACGGTAGTACGATAGTCATTTATATCTCATTTCACTACTTAAATTGTTTATTTTTACTAGAGCACACAAATTATTTAACTCTCCGCTACAAAATGCATTGTTTTCAAAAACCTCCGTTCAAAAAGCTGTATTTAAAAAAAAGGTTCTTAAAACTCTGGATGCAAAAAAAATTTCCTATGCAGTGTCTAACTCCTTATGTAGAGCTGAGTATCCTGAGTTTTTAAAAAATGTGAAAAATTCAACAAAACAGCCGATAACTAAGAAACATGCAGGAATACCACATATGTATTTGGTGATTTGATAATAATTGTAATTGAACATATCTTCCTTATCTTTTTACACATTTTAGAAAGCCAGGTTTTCGAAACACAGAGGTTTGAAACACGTATTTTTGAAACCAATGCATTTTACCGTTAAGAAAAGAACTATGTTGGTGAACCAGAAAAACCACGATACATTTAAAATGACGTAACAATGACTCTAGTGGCGTAAACCGTTTAACAGATAGCGGCAATTATGTGCAAACTATTTTTGCAAAACTTTTATTTTTATATTTTTCAATAAATTATTTTTTTTTACGTAAATCTTTTTTTCTATTAAACTTAGTACCTTGTTTTAGATTTCTATTCATATTTTTGAATCCATAACTTTGAATATATTTTTTTTTTTAAATTAAAAAAAAAACAGTTTTTTGAAATACAGCGGTTTAGGATTTGGAAAAAAAAAATCCCTTTTACCTTCAAAAAATAATGTTTTTGCTTATCTTATTTAAATCATGATAAAGTACGTTTAAAATGAGGTATAAATGAATCACGCAGCTTTGGCCACTAAAGACGATTATGTAAGTCTACTTTTGTTAAATTTTATATTTTTTTTTATATTTTAAGCGCGATATTTCCACAACCGTTAGAGCTAATGATCCAAAACTCGTAAGATGACATACTTAAATGACATTTTCCTTTTATACCAAATTTGGATAAAATTGAAGAGGGTAGAGGTCGAAAATTGGATAGTTTTTGGTGGTTTTATATGGAATGAGTTTTTACTATATTTATGGAAAATGTTTCCTCCATTCCAACAAGGACATACACATCATAATATACTATTTAAAAAAAAATTTAAATAAATATTTAAAAAAGGTTTTCAGAGATTGGTTTCTCCTCCAAAAATTTTGTTCTGAATTAATTATTATTAGTACAATATTTATTATCAATACAATATTGTCCACAAGTTGGTGCCATCTAACGAATAGTTATAACCCTAATGACATGTGTGTGAGTATTTTAGCGTATGTTTGTCGTTCAAATATTTTCAAAAGTAAATAAAAAAGAATCATCTTTTATATTATATTTAAATATATTTCTATTCGTACACTCAGAAAACAGTCTCAGTTGTGGCCACCGAATTTGTTGCCAATCGAATTATGAAAATTACGACAACTTTCGTAATGTTAAATTATATTTTTAGTCTCTAGCCGAATATTAGCTGCCTAAGTAAATACTACGTTCAACCAAATTTTATTGAAATTATAAAACATTTTTAATTTTT
Organism: Delia radicum; assembly: GCA_021234595.1. NCBI lineage: Eukaryota > Metazoa > Arthropoda > Insecta > Diptera > Anthomyiidae > Delia > Delia radicum. Next base: position 184,232,242 of record CM037852.1, on the reverse strand, counting down.
CTCGTATCGAATCATATCCGTTCAGATTACTAGTCCTCTGTCCTACTGATTTGCACCACAACCACTTTAATTTTCATTGCCTTATTTGCTATTTAAACATTTAAATATTTTATTTTAATGAGAAAAAAACTTTTTGTGTTTGTCTTTTCCGAGATTTGAACTCGGAAGCTCGGAGTACAAGACAACCTCACCACCCACTACACGACAAACACTTAAAAATGTTGAGTGCTGAATTTGAATTTAAATATTTTGTCAGGAAAACAAACATTGTCTCAAATTCGTTTACCAAATACTAATCATTAGTTTATTATATAAACAATGCAGTCCACAATTCGGTTGGTACTACTGAACCCCTAATTTCGTGCCATATTTGTTTGCGATTACCTCATTTTGATTGTCGACAACTTTTTAAAAAATTTGATTGATGGTACCAATTCTCTTATATCACCACAACTAAATGGTTTCTTCTACCGTACACAATTACTAACCGAATTTTATTTGAAAAGTTGATTGGAAATACAAATAATTGGATAAATGGATTGTTTCCTTTTCTCACTTTTTGATATCAAGTACAGAATTTTTGCTTCATTAATCGATTATTGGTAGTTCCAAATAAAATAAAGTCATATCAAATAAATTTTAATGGTTTCGACCGAATTCCAACTAATTCTTTTTCTGGGTGTAACAACAAGAAGAAATAATAAAAAGAAAAAAAAACCTCCCTCTAACCAACTAACTTTGACAAAGAAATTAAAACCACAAATGTTGCCCACATAATGAAAAATTAGTAGAACAGCCACCATAGTAGTACTCTTTACTTACGTTTACTCCTTAGACATTCATATATTAAGAAGAAAATATAGACGCATATGCGAATAAAGATTCCGCACGCAGCGACATCAGCATCATACATCAAATCTCTTGGTAACAAATAGAATTTTTAAAGAAGTTTTTTTGTTCTTTACTTTTTTAATAAAGCAAACATACATGCTAGGGTGTCCCGAATAGGAAACTTTTTCGAATTCGTTGTAGGAATACCACTCAATCGATGCATATAAAAAAGCTGAATATGAGAAAAATATATACAATACAAAAGTTTTGAAGTAGATCTTCATTTCCCTATCAGCGAATGAAGTTACCGGTCGTGGTGCATTTCAACCAAAAAATTTTTCACATTTTTTTCGAAATAGGGCTCAAAACTTTCGTAATTGTTGGCTTATTACTGGAAACATATTTTTAAGTTTTGTGTAGAGTAATTTTGGTCTCTCATAGGATTTTTAATGTAGACCCAGTACAATTTCTAATACTTTATATTTTTTTAAATTTGTGCATAAAACATTTGTACTTGCTCACAAGTAAAACTTCATCTGGTGGACCATAATTACTCTTGCGAACATTTTTAGCCCTATTTCGCAATATAATCGAAACTTTTTTTTAGTCAAAGTGCACCACCACCAGTGACTTCAGCCGCTGGTAGGGAACTGAAAATTCCACTTCAAAATTTGTTTACTTATTTTCCCCATATTTAGCTCTTTAATACGCATCGATTGACTGCTATTTCTAAAGAATTTGTTCGGGACGCACTGTTACACGCATAGAATATACACAAATACATATTTAAACTGTAATCTTACGTGTATAATATATTGGCTTAGATAAGAAGATCCTTTTTGTTTTTGCTTTAAATAATAGCAAATATTATAAAATTATGTTTTATTAAAAACTGTACATGTATTTTGTTCTAGAGAGGAGCATGGTGGCGTATGAGTGATTATTTTTAAATAATAATATTACTCATACGTAACTGTAATATATCTATTAGGATGTCACTTAAAATCACTATTTGTCGATTTTCGGTCATTACGCTCCCCGGTGTTATTGCAAAGCTATCAAACGAAAGAAATAAACAATTTTTGGAGAACGTTAACCCGTGCCGATTTTAGCCAAAAATGCCCCATTTTTGAAAAAAATACTATTTGTATTCCGCAAAATTCAAAACTTTGAAAAAAATCATTCCTTCCTTTCCTTTAATATATTCAAAACTATTTCGATATGGAATCCTGATTGAATCTGATATCATTAAACCAGTTTAGCATGGAGCCAAATATAACACACAAATTTTATAAAAATTCTAGATTTTTTAAAATGCCTAATTTGGAGAGGTCTATCTATTGCCGTTTTTGCAATATAATAGATGTTATTAAAAAAAATAAATAAATTAAAAAAAAGTGCTCGCCGTTGTTTGAGGAGCGACTCCTTCCCAGCGCATTTTATGAAAATGGATTATTTTCTAAAAAAAGTAGAAAAATTTGAATGTTTTTATTAAATTTTGCATAATAATTTGAAAATTATCACATTAATTTGATAACACCACAATTATCTTTACTTTATTTAAAAATGTTTTAACCCTTAATGGTCTGGGGACAAAAAGACCCATGGAAGGAAATTTGAATTATGACTACAAGATTGCAAAGCTTTTAAAATGATCAACAAATATTTCCACTTGATAAATATAGTTGTTTTATTTAACTTCACCTACATATGGTAAATGTTTCCACTTTCGACCAAAAAAAAATCTTTAAAAAATCTTTAAGCATTAATTCTTTCAGATTCTGATTAAATTTTGATATGCGGTATAGAGTACTTCACAAACACGGGGCTCAAAATATGTGGTTAAAAAACGGCAACCGGAAAATCAAATACCACCCTTAAATTTGTTGATAACCATTTTTGTATAGTTTCTTTGTATTAAATGTAAAAAAAAAATAAATAAAAAACGGAAACTGAAGCCATTTTATACCACATTTTTAACACTTAGAAGAAATACTGGTACGATGAAGAATTACATTTGTTCGTTACTTTAGCACCCTCTATGGCATATCCAAATTTAATCAAAATCTGAAAAAAATCATTTTGTAAATTTCATAGCGATTTTTTTATGGTATGGTAGTCGTTCCACACACAAACAATATTTATAATTTGTTCAATTAATTGGTGGTGCGTTGTGGTGCAATGGTGAGCGCGTTGGACTGTTACAAAGATGGTCCCGGGTTCGATTCCCGGTGACGACAACATCAATTTAGAAAAATAATATGTATGATTTTTCTATTTCTTATATGTATCACTGCGCCCACCTTCGGTGTTCCCATAGCACTTAACCCCTACCGAAATAAAATAATGATTCAGGGCTATGAAACAAAAAGCTTCAATAAATTCGCCAACTTTACATCAGGTAGCGAGCAACAACTGTTCTAAGACTTATCATCTCGCGCAATTACAGCGTTACCATGTTTGAAGCCCTTCATCTTTCACCACCTTCCATCTCTCCACTATCCCCTTTCCAAAGAAAGCAACACATTAATTAATCCGAAGAATTTCCTGAGTGTTGCTTCTCTTAAACAAAAAAAATAAATTATTTTAAAGAAACACCTTTTTACATTTGTATCACATTAGTGCGTCATTTTTGATTTTAGGCTAGGATTTCGGATAAAGTCAAAACAGCATATCCGAATAATCTTGAGTATATTAAACGAATAAATGAAGTTAAAAATAATTTTTTTTTAAAATTTAAATTTTTTCTAATTTTTAATAAAAACATACTGTTTTAAATTATTTAAAAAATATATACATGTATTAAAATCATTCATACACTGATAACATTTTTCTTCATAGTGTTAAAGAATCGAGTTCATTAAAATGGATTCATTGCATCGAAGAAAATTTCCAATAAAAACTTCAACTTGTAATATGCAAAAACAGACTAGTTTAGTGTATTTTTTTTTTATTTATTTCCTTTATAGTACATTTTGGAATTAAAAATAGTCGCTGAAGTTAAACGCCAAATATTGCAAATGATATAATTTTTTTTTGTTAAACAGAATCAACTAAAACCTTGAACAAAAAAATGTATGTGAGGCGGTCTTATATAATTTGGCGTATAAAGCTTTGATGTGAATGACTACAAAATTCTTAAAAAATGACCAAAGTCGACATACGTGCTTTTGTAAAAAGCACAGAACTTTTTTTAGTTTAAAAAGTGTATAGAGAAGTACATTTTTGTTTTGCAATAAAAAGTAATGATGATTCATTAAAGACATGAAACTTTGATAATGTTTATGCTAGAATTATTGAAAACAATTTCACATACTTTGTGAAATTTTCATTGGTTTAATGAAACCATTAAAGTTGATTTAATGAAACATGTTTCATTGTTTCATGAAAAATTCATAATATTAATGAAACAATTCATTATTACTACGCACAAATTTCTATCAGTGTAACAAAATATGAAATTACTTATCCTCCTAATTTCTACACATATTTGCTCCTATTTTCTGCATAAATTCATAATATTAATGAAGAAATTCATTATTACTACGCACAAATTTCTATCAGTGTATAAAAATAAGAAATTACTTTTTCACCCAATTTCTACATACATTTATATACTAAATTTACTTATAACCCTGGCTTTAAGTGTGTGGTACTTGTGAGAGAATATATTCTTTAGTTCTTAAAGAAGTGAAAGTTTTTTTTTTTATAAAAGCAACACACACTCACATTAATTTCCCGACAATACATACAAGTCCTAGTAGTAAGAGCGTTTTTTTTAAATGAACGTACTTAAGTTGGAAAATTAACCACGACAACCACTGTACTAATAAGGAGAATGCCATAAAAGAAATAAATAAAGAAAAAAAAAAATTAAATATAAAAAAAGACAAAGATGCTAATTTAACACCCATTCAAAGAGCATATGTATTCATATGTATAAAGTATTATAAGTCAGACCATGAGAGGGGCTTTTTGGTTAAAAGGGGTAAAGAAGTTTCGCTACTAATGAATTATAATTATGATGAAAAGAAAAGAACCAAGAAACAAGAAAAACAAAAAAAAAAAAATAAAGAAAGAAAGAAAAAAAAAATCAATTAAATTTTGTAAAGTAAAAAATACACAAAAAGTTTTTGGTTGAGTTGGCAAGGGAACAACTACTATGCATGAGTGTATTTAAAGTCTTAAATCAAAATTTTAGCATCTTTGTCAAGTTATTTTTAATGTTATGGAGAAAAATTATTTAAACTAAAGATCTTTTATTCTATACAATGACGGACAATTCAATAGAATCAATTGTTTTATTTTAAAAAATTACAGATCTTAACTGAACTGTTAATTTTTTAATAAACACCACACTTAGATTGCTATGGAGATAATGTAGTAAAAACCAATGAAATTTCACTTAAAGAAAGGACAACTTACATTTCAGTAAATTAAACTAACATTTGTCATTTTATTTTACTATTCAAAAATTACCAACAATTGTTGTAAAAATAAACAAACGTTTATTTTTTTTTATTTTTTTTAATAACAAAAATCTACTGTAAAGAAATGAAGGTAAAATCATAAAACAGTCATTTGATGTGGTTTGTTTTTTTAAATGAACTACAAGTTTAGCAAATTTTTAATTTTAGTATAATTTATTCTGCAAATGACTGACATTTACATTAAAAATAAAGAAAACTGTTTTACAACCCAAACAACTGCATATTTTTAAAGCAGAAGTTACCTGAGTGCACCTTTTTTTTCGTGAGTGTGGCTTTTTAAGTAAAGTTAGCAATTTGGCTTCGTTCCTGGTGAAAATTCCACGTTGCTGGTTAAAATTATCCATCGTTTTACCCCGTTCGTGTCCAGATATTCAAAACCTATCTTATCAGTGTGTTAGGTAAAATATGAAGAAACATATATTTTATGTGTTTAAAAAATTTGTATAACAATTTGTTTCGTTTCATTTTAGGATCCATCATCCTATTTATGAAATGTGTCATAACATCTATGTAGCCCTGCATTAAAAGTTATAAAACTCCATCACTATATTTATGAAACATTTCATAAATATGAAAAAGCCTGTCATCAATTTGGTCTTTTATGAAACAGCTTCATTGGTTGAAAATCAATGAAGTTTTTTTCTTATTTATGAAGTTTTTCATAAATATGATGAAAAAATTTTCCCGAGTTTACATTTGAAGTTCATTAAAAAAAAAAACAATGTCAAATATAATTAGTGTGCTATGAATTAACATTAATATCATCAGTTTTTTTTTTGTTTTTATTTAAAATTGAACAAATAAGCGTTAGTAAAATGTTCACTACATTTGTGGATCGTTTTTACTACATTTGTGGATAATTTTATCAACGGTCAAGAACAAATGACAATGTTAGTTGAATTTAATAATTTAATAATGAATAAGTAAGTCTTCCTTATTTCAAGTGAAATTTCATTTGTTTTTAACTACATTTGCCTTGCGGCAAATAAAAATATTTAAAAAAAACATAAATTTGTCTGATAATTGACATACTGAACTAAAAATAATATGTAAACATTTTTGAGTTAACGAAATTTTTACACTAGCGATTAGATTGATTAAAACATATATCAGACTAAGTTTGAAATATATATCGGTTCATAAAACTTTTTAATTTGTAAAAATCAGTTCCATAGTTCGCTCATAATAAATAATTAAATGCCAGTGCATGAAAAATTATTTAAGCTTTTCGAAATAATCCAAGTTAGACTATCAAAAAAAAAATCACAAAAAGTTACATATATCCAGTCAGTTTGTTTTAAATGTAGTAATACAGCTTATCAAGAACCTAACAATTGGCAAAAAACCTGAAACTGGTAAAACAAAGAAAAATAAGAACTCTTCCAATGACAAAAGTGTGGAGAAAATTTTAAGAGGTTTCTGGCTGCGAAGTACCATTTAAAGTGAAAAAAGTTTCGAAAAGGAAACTACTAAAAAATATTTTTTTTTAAAAGATTGCGTTATGTATTTTCGGATTTTTACAGCTTCACAGATGGAAGTTTTATGTACCTAAATAATACCAAGAAAAAAAAAAACAATCGAACTTCCCAAAAAAAAACGTCTCAAATCTATTTCCAACCTTCCTTCGATATAAGTGGATAGAAAAATCACAACAGAAATTGCTTATGCGAGACATACCAGAAAAATTTCTAAAAATTATATAAACGCTTTACTTTTATATATGATGGTACAGAATATAAATCTGTATAAAATTTGAATTAATAAAATGTTTTATTTCAAACTATTGCTTAACTCAGTGTCTATTAATGTAACTTTTTCGGTGTTAATCGTTTCACAACAAACTTTTGTTTGTGGATATATTTCTATTTGTACTTTAAATTATTGCACCCAATATATATACACAAGGAAGAAATTTAAAGACAATTCTGAGGCAACTAGAGAGATGCAATTTTTTCTCTCCCGATTTGGGACAAAACAAAAAGAGGGTGAGATAAATTTGGACTGAACATTAATAAACATCTATTAAAAATATCCCATAGCAGGAAACAAATCTAAGTTGACCCAAATTATTTTGACCACTAGCAAATAACCACGTTTTATCTTAAAAAAATTTTCGAAGTTATACCGCACTTTCAACCTCCATATATTTACAAAAATAAAGCAAATCAAACATATTAGCTAGGTTGATACTACTATTTCGATCTGGCTAAAGATCTCATCAGAACCCGAAGTTTTACAAAAGCTAAAGCTTCCATAATAGGAAGAGGTTTAACAAAAAACCTATTAATCATCAATTTTGCTCCATTCTTGTCTTCTAATCAATTTTTGTTTTAAATAGAAAATTGTAACTGAATATTTTAACTAATACCGAAAGTCCGTTTTTTGTTTATTTTGTTTATTGAATAACAGACTGAAAAGTTAAAAATATATTTCTTTGGTAATTTAACTACATATTCCATCGAAATAACTTTACGAAATAACTTTTCCAATAAATGTTGAATTTATATGGAAAAGTTTTTGTGAGTGTACATAACTAATAATAATTTTATTACACGGCTGTCATACAAGAGAAAATTGGTTTGGCTTTTTAACAATAAATAATTCGCACATTATAAAGTTTCCGACACCATCGTTTTGTTTCCGATAAATACAAAGGCTCATGACATATATAATTCATAACAGCATATATAACCAAATTTTCCTAAACATATATCCATTAAAGTTGACTGGCTACTAAATTAATCCACACTTAGAATACTATGTAGGTAAACCCCACTGGAAATGTAGTTAAAAACAAATGAAATTTCACTTAAAGGAAAGACGACTTACATTTCATTAAATTTAACTAACATTGTAGTTTGTTTTTTAATGTTCAAAAATCGGCTAAAAATTGTTTTAAAAATGAACCACTTGGTAGTAAAATATAAACAAACATTTATTTTTTTTTATTTTTTAAAATAACAAAAAACTACTGTAAAAAATTAATGTTAAAATCATAAAACAGTACTTTGATGTGGTTTGTTTTTTAAATGAACTACTAGGTTAGTAAAAAATTTAGTTTGTTCTACAATTGACTGACATTTACATTAAAAATAAAGCAACTATATTACAATCCAAACAACTACATATTTTTAAAGCAGAAGTTCTCTGAGTGCATTATATAATGTAGACTTATATTGTAACCAAATATTCTTAAACATATATTCATTAAAGCTATATATATATACATATAAAACAACAAATTTTTTTTTTTAAATTTTGCAATTTGGCGTCTTATAAAGGGTGTTTTTTTATGGAGGTATAGGACTTTGAAATGGAATAAAACAAAGATGATTTTAAAAATTTACATGAAATTTATTTTATTCGAAAGATAATCCTCTGGTATTATATTTAGAATATAACTTCTGTCATATGACCGCTACGGCTGGCTCGGACGTACACTCAAAAAAAATAAGTTCGTAGAAAAGTTAGTAAAACTTCTTGTAAATCAGGTATACTAACTTTTTATCAAATTTTTTGCTAAAATCGTGTTTTCTGCTAAAATTTTTGTTATACCTATTCAGCACTTAACTGTTTTATACTAATGCTTTACTAATATTATACTAATGTTTTACTAATTAATTTTGCTAAAAAAAATTGTGCTGGTAAGCACATTAATAGTGTGGACGACAACCAGATTGAAAGATATACGCATAATGAAGCAGATGTCGCGGCATGTCAAGATGTAGTAGAGAAGAGTAAAATGATACTAAAAAGTACAACTCTAATAAGAGATATAAAAAAATCAACCATGGAAGATTTTTGTGTCTGTTTTTCATACATAAAACAAAATTGAGGATTTAAACAACTTAAATTTTGCATTGTCACCGGCTTGTGAAAATAATTGTCTATTAATTACATAAAAGACAAAATAAAATATTTAAATTTAATATGTATTTCTAAACTAAATGTTTATAGATTAATAATCTAGTGTGGTCAAATTGCAAACAAAGAAACATATACAGACATGTAGACAGAGTAAAGCGAAAGACTAAGATACACATCTTAGGTAGATTTTCATGCATCCTTTTCTTATTGCCAAAAACGGTTGTTTTTTCGTTTCGTTTGTTTTTGTTTATTTTTTCGTTTCGTTTATATAATTATCTTCGGCAGTCGCGTCTTTTAAAAGATAGCATAATTTAGACAACCATTGACGTAAGTAGTTGAAAGATAATTTTTGTTATGTTACATATATTTATTTCTATATATTTTCAGATATTAAATTAATTCATGTCGTCAATATGGGAAAATGAAAATTTTTATATTTCGTAATTATTGTAAATTATTTAAAAAAAATCACAAAAATATGTTTTATGATTTTCAGCAAATAAATTTAACTAAATTACAATTTTTCTACAAATGTTTTGCGTTTTTTTCAGTCTACTAAAATTCAGCAAAAAATTTATTAATTTTTACCAAGGCTTTTTTATTTCTAATCCACTAAGTGTTAGCAAAACTTTTGCTGAATCTACTAATTTTGTTGCTAAAAATCAGCTCGCTGATTTTTAGCAAATGATTTTGCTGACATTAGCAATTATTTTGCAAGCACCCTCCTGACTAAAATTTTGCTGTCTCAGCAAAAGTTTTTGCTGACTTTACAAACTTTTTTTTATTGAGTGTAGTATAATCTGGATTTCAAATTTTCGAAGACTTTTTCTAACATTTGTCGCCGTAGATTGGTAATAACGCGGCGAATGTTGTCCTCCAAGTTGGTCAATCGTTTTCGAGCTTATCTGCGATCTTGGATGCCAATTCACGGGTCCGAAACGTGAAACTATGCGGTTACCAAACGTTTGCTTCAATAAATCAATTGTAGCACGAGCTGTGTGACATGTCTTCTGGCATCAAAATTTAAATATGATGACTTTTTCCAACATATGTGGCCCGTATATTGGCAATATCGCTGCGAATGTTGTCTCCAAGTGGTTCGTCGTTTTGGGCTAATCGGCGTAGACTAGTGACTTCACATATTCCCACAGAAAATAGTCCAGCTGCATTACATCGCTCGATCTTGGAGGCCAATTTACGGATCCGAAACGTGAAATGATGCGGTTACCAAACGTTTCCTTCAATAAATCAATTGTAGCACGAGGTGTGTGACATGTTGCGCAGTCTTGTTGAAACCACAGCTACTGCACATCATGGTTGTTCAATTGATGAACGAAAAGTCAGTAATAATTGCTTTATAGCGGTCACCATTGACTGTAACGTTCTGACCAGCATCGGTTTTAAAGAAGTACGGACCACTGATTCCACCAGCCCATAAAGCACACCAAACAGAAAGTTTTTCTGGATGTAACGGTGAAGGATTATCATCACCTGAAAATTATCATCACTCCAAATGCAGCAGTTTTGTTTATTGACGTATCCATTTACGCAAAAGTGAGCTTCATCGCTAAACAAAATTCGCAAAATTCGTGCGCGATACGTATTTCGAACAGAACCATGATTTTCTAAGTAATTTGCTCAATTGAGAAGCGTTGTTCATGTTGAAATGCCAAACCACATACATCACCTGACGGCTGACAAAATGGCAGCCAATTAAAAAAGTGTTGCCAAATAAGTTATATACCTGTGTAAAAACACCCTTTTATTTTAAAACTTTTATTCCGTATAATTTCTACCCTGACAAAAAACGTTATCTATATGAAGTCTAATTTCAATAACATATTTCAATTCAAAAAATTAATCATTATCTGAAAAGTTGCTCAGAAAAATGTTAAATAACTCATCTTTTATGAAAAATCGCCAGGATAAGGTAATTTTTCCTACAATGGATATGCCATTAATATTTATTTTAAGTTTAAAGGAAAAATATTAACTTATGCCAGCTCTTAAAATAAAAAATTATAAGAAAAATCTTTTTTTTCCAATGTCACAAAAAACACGAATACGTTGAAAATCGAATCGAAAAAGAATTTATTCATGGTTTATTCTACAATCTTAAAGATAACAAAATGTTGATTCAAAACTCATTTAGAAGTCCTGAAGGACATTTAATGTAAAATTTTCTTTTTTAATTTGTATGTAAATTTCCACACAAAGTATTTCAAAAAGTTGACATTTGTAGCGATCTTAAAATGTCATTCGATTTCTCTACAATTTGGAATATATATTAGTGTTGTCCATACACAACGATCCCAAATTGCACTACGTCTACTTTTTTCATACGATTTTGAAGCCCCTAGTGGTCAGGGTGAATTAATTTGGGCTGATGTTTGTACCTCTAAAAGTTATTTTACCAAAACACACCCTTTAGTATGTCGATTTCCTCCGAATCATATTTTGATTCGTTTTAGTAATATTCGTCAGTTTGACTTATATTAGTATACTACGTATACAAAACTGGCTGTTGATCATAAATTAAGAAAAACTTATACTTAAGCGGTATGAGTTATTCAGGTACCTGTTCTTTGGATTATTATATTTTACCGCGTATTCCAACAAATTAATGTTTTACTTGGAAATCTCAAATTAATTTTTAGTTACACTTAGCAAAACAAAAAGCCATTAAACAAAGTAATTATTCATTCAGTTTTATATCAGAAATACAAAACAATATAACAAAACAGAAGATGACAAAACAACACTTATAATATTATATAAAATAAATTGCAAAAGTACATAATTGCAACGTTTAAGTGCTACAAATTTTATAAAACAAATAGATACTATAGAAAATTATTCTTAATTGCCGAAAGAAGAAAATATTACTTTTTGTTTACCACCTTATTATAAAACAGCTTAACAAAATGCTACGTAACCATTAAGGATTATATATTATTTCAGTAATTTTATAATATTAAATATTGTTGTACTTACGGTAATTTAGTCCAAGTCATTTAACATGTTCGCTTGACGAACCATCCATCTTTAACAATATTATTGACCTTAATAATCATCGATATAATAATTCAAGGTTATTATCAAGTTCAATGTTATATAGTATGAATGATATCTTGTTATTTTTTTGTGATTCTCAAAATAATATTTTCTAGTTAAATGTTTTTTCCAACATATTCCTTTTCTAAAACATACATATATAGTGTCCATTCCACGTTAGATCAGCAAACTTCTTGAGTGGGGTTATTAGAATTCCCTCTAGTTTTGTAAACGTGTTCTCTAGGACGTTTATTACTCACTACCGTTTTCAGTTCCTACAAATTGCATAAAGTCGCGGTTTTATTCCACTTTCTCATTTAAAAAAAAAAAAAAAAAAAAAAAAAAAAAACTAGAACTAGAACTAGAACTAGAACTAGAACTATCGAATTTTGAAGAGCCGTATCTCTTAAATCAGGTTAAACACTTCAAAAATTAAAAAGCGCCTGAAAGCTGGAAATTGCCTACTTTTGGATTAGTAATTAAGCACTAACCACTTTTTCTAAAATTCATGCAAATGATATTATTGATTGCATTTTTTCCGCTCTTTAAATTTCTGAAACATTTTCGGTTTTGAAAAATTTATAATTATTGTAATAAATAATAACTTCGAAGTGTTTGGGATCAGAATGATTTGTGGGTATTTCAAAAGTAGCTTTTTTGATTTTTTTAGGATCTTAAGGGTAGTTTTTTTATAATAAGTTTTGGTTATTTAAAACATATCATAAAACCACTGAACTTTGTAGACTATTTTCTTCTACAGCATATTGACTATTTGCATATTTCAAAAGGAATTTCAAAATTCTAGTCATCTATTGTACGATTTAAGATTTAATAGTAACCGTTTCTCATTTTTAATGCATTTTAAATGGAAAGTCTATTATAAATGCAACTTTTATATAAAATCAATTTCCGAAAAAGTACAGTTATTTCTGTGTTCCAAATCTTAAATCAGGCAACTATAGCCTCAGGTGCTTTTTAAATTATTGTAATACACTGTGTGTAATTTTTTAAGTCATGGCAAAATAACCATATACGGACACCACTACGTTATAAAAGACTAAAAAAAAAGACCCGTGTCTCCCAATTTTTCCCAAAGTCATCTCCTTTTTGTTTATGGGCCGCCAAAGATTTGGGGCCTCGGTATCATTTTCTCTATAGCAAAGTTGTAGCTCTTGTCATAAAGAACAAAAATTGCGAACATATAAAATCAAAAAAACTTCACCTTCCAGATCAAAATCGCAAAAAACTTAAAAAAATTCGATTTTTTTTTACCTTTTTTCCCGTGTTCAGGTCCATAGGTAGCAAACCGTTCAAAATTCAAGGAAACAATCAACTACAAAAATTTACCTAAGATCTCAATAAACAAATTTCTAGAACATATAAACTTCCTGGGAATTGGGTTTGCTACCTATGCACCTGAACAGGAGAAAAAAGGAAAAAAAAAATGAAATTAAAAAATTTTTCACTTTTGCGCGCTACCTAAACAGTGTTCAAAACTTGAACGATATCTCTAAAACTACTTGGAAAATTTAAAAACAATGTAAGCACGGCTTAAAGAGAATATTGTTTGCGAGTTTCGGTTTTTTTTTTTTTAATTTTATATGGTGAACCGTTTTCAAGTTATTCCAATATATGTAGCGGAAGTGCCTTAATTTTGAACATAAGAAAAACCAAGTGCAGATTTGAAATCAGCGACCTCAAATTAGTAAAAATTTGCTATAAATTTCAAATCAACACAAAAAAAGTTCAATTTTGTTCCCTTGTGTAATCAATTTAGGTTTTGTATTCAAATTTATTAACTGACCACTTTCAGGAATGTGTTGATAGATATATATCGGGAATTTTCTAGTTTCACATCATCAGAACACATTTTGAAAGAAGTGGCAATCCAATGAGAAACATTAAACATTCACTTAATTTTCATTGCACAATTAAAGGTCGAAAAAACATAATTTATATTTTTAATGAAAGTGATATTAAACTTGAATTAAAATTAGCTCTAAAATCGTAAAAATAAAATGTATATTGAAAAATGTAGTAAGCTATTTTTGAAAAATATCGAAACATTTTTTTATATAAATAGAACATTTTTGGTCTTCAAAGTTTAGTAACGTCATGATGCTTGTTACGAAAAGACCCTAACCACGAGCTTGATTACTACGAAGACAATAATTTAGCAAAATTAATGATCAATAGGTTTTTTGTTGAAGTTCAGCCTATTATGGAGGCTCTAACTTTTTCTAAAACTTCGGGTTCTGATGAGATCTTTAGCCAGATCGAAATACTAGTATCAACCTAGCCAATATGTTTGAATTGCTTTATTTTTGTAAATATACTGAAGTTGGAAGCTCCTTAAAAATTCAAAATAACATAAAAATAATCTCGAAGTATATAAAAACAAAAAACTAACAAAACTGTCGAAGTTTTTATTTATGTCAAAAATAATGAATTTTTCAAAAAATTTATTAATAAATTGCATTTGCATTATGAATGCATTTTTGAGAAAAAAAGTGGTAGTTTTTAATTGCGAATGGTTAAGACTACAATTGAAGTATTTAGATGTTTTTAATCTTTGAACTTGTCCATCTACTTTAAAAAATATGGCATTTCGAAATATGGCACTTTTTGAAAATAAAAAGCTGGAATAAAAACATTAGTTTACACAGTTTTAGTTACGTGAAAACGATAGCGATTAGCAGACAACCTGTAGTGTATGTATTCCAAATGTAAATAAATAAAGTCAGATGGCGTCTACGATATACTTCTCATGGAATGGACTATATACTTATATTTGTGTGGTGTAAATTACGAAAGCAACATTATCATCTATACAAAACAACATCCCATACCATTTGTATATTGATATCGACTTTAATTCCGAATTGAGATGATGTGTTATATGGTCAAAAAGTAGCGAGATATATTTAGTTAGAATGTTATTGTACCTCAAATCCACAAAACTAATATGATATTGTCACATTAGATTTTATTTGTTGCTTTTCAAAAACTGGTCAATTAATTGGTCATATTTTAAGTTGTTATATTACTCTGAATAATTTGGCATATTCCGAAGAAATGCTATTTTGGAGGAATTCTGCTTCTGCCACAGCGAACCAGAGAGCAGCATTCAATTTCCTGAACTTTGGTAATTTCATATAATTCGTGGGCGAATTTGAAGTTGCAACACCTGGAATTGTTGTTGCTAATGTACTCCTTGGAGAGATTGTGTATGAAGTGGTTGTTAGTGTAGTTGTTGTAGGTGGCATATTTATTAAACGTGCGGAGTCACCAATTATTAAATTTCGACAAATACAAACTTTTATTTTTTTATATATTTTTAATTAAAAACGAACTGATTTTCGAAAGAAATCAAAAACGATAACTCTAATATTATTGGACAAAAAACTATTTGACAAACTTCCTTTTACAGAGTTTCCCACAGTTGCTTTACAAAAAGTTCGATCGTTTTCATAATATACAATACAATTGTTGTATTGGCGTCACCAAAATCTTTAGTTGTCTGCAATAGAAAAAAAAAAAAATATAATTGTAAGACAACTAAAGATTTGGGTGATGCCAATCAAACAAAATAAAGTATTGTCTATTATGGACATTTTTAAACTATTTGGAAGCAACAAATAAAATTTAATATGACAATATTATATAAGATTTTTGGACTTGAGGAAGAACAATATTCTAACTAAATATATGAAAATGTGATGTGAGCGTTTATACAACGCGTTGGATATATCTTTAAAATAATTTTAATTTGATACGCATATTTTGTACAATTTGAAACAAATATGAGAAATCGCAAAGAAGGATAGCTTGGGTTATTTTTATCCCATTCTTTTAACCCTTAAAACTGAGATTGGGACAATAAAGAATTGAGATTTATGAGTTTAGTGCCCTGTATCCCATATAAAAATGTAATCAAATTGTGAAAGAACCCCCGTAGAAATTACATACGCTTCAAATAATTTCATTCAAATATGGTAATTTAATACACTCAGGAAGAAAAGTTTTCATATTTATGAAATTATTTCATAAATCGTTTTATCATATTCATGAAGTTTTCATAGCTATTATGAAGAATTTCATAAAAAAATAAGGAATTCAACTTCATAAACTTAATAAAAATAAGTTTTCCTTTTTTTTTGGAAAAAATTGTGAAATTTAAATACCATAAATTTAACTAATGAAAATGAAAATTATTCATATTCGAGGCCATACTCTATATTTCTTAATTAGGATATTGTCCTAACAAATAATCTATTGAGTTTTGGTTTCAAATTTATTAATTAACCACTTTCAAGAAAGTGTTGGTAGATCTATTTCTAGGTTCCCTTCATCAGAACACGTTTTGAAAGAAGTGACAATCCCATGCAAAACATGCAACATTCATATAAACTAGTTTTCTTACTAACTGAGAACTAATATATGAAGTTCAAGATTATCACCATTGATCAAACATAAATTGAAAACTTGTTTGTTTTTTGGTTTTTTTTCTCCCTTTTATGTTCACACTTGTTTTGTTTTGTTAAAAACAAGATGTAGAGAGGGGTAAAAAAGACCTTACTTTGTCTTTTATACAAGTTTGATGTATTTCTTATGAAACATAAAAATTATGTTTTTTCGACCTTTAATTGTGCAATGAAAGTGAAAATTATTCTAGTTGGAAGCATTTTCATTCACAATGAAGGGTCGAAAAAACTAATTTTTATTTTAAATAAAAATTATATCAAACTCATAATTTAATTTTTATTTTGGATTTAAAATATAGAAAATGTCATTTGCAATTCAATTTTTAAAAAATTCAAAATCTTCCAGAAATTTTTTGCAATTCTGGAACATCGATTAAATTTATTTGAGTTGTTCTTAATTTTAAGTATCATTAATATAATATAAAATTTCGGAATTTTAATTGATGTTTTTTAAATAGAAAATTATATTTTTTTTTATTTCAAATGGAAGCTTTGAGTTTGAATTGATGTTTTAAAACTTTAAATGTTTTGAAATGTTTCATACTATTTATTAAGCACTTCATTTTTGAAATGTTTCATACTATAAGGTGGCGCAAAAATAACCTTTCGATGTTTTTTTTTTATATTATGTATTTATTATGTATAGCATTTTCTGATAGGAGGATTACTTTTGCGCTACCTTATATTTATTAAGCACTTCATAAAAAGTCAAGAAAACTTAATCACCATATTTATAAAACATTTCATAATATGAAGAAGTCTGTCATAAATTTACTCTTTATGACACAACTTCATCATATTTATGAAGTTTTACATTGGAAAAATATCAATAAGTTTTTCATAAATATTATAAAGCTTGAGTGTATAGAGCGGAACAATTTTTCAAATTCTATTGCCAAATTTTACTGCTTGCAAAAAACACATCAGATCGATAAAAATTATAAATTATTATTATAATTCTTCAAATAAAATTTTGATTTTATCTCCAGACCGGCGATAAATATTTTACGTAATTAGTAGTTATGATTAAACAACTATTCAATTTGTTAAAAAATTCTGTTAATGAGAATAACATAATACCATTTTTATTTTAACAAGAAAACAGTGTGAAAAACTTAAAATATTTTGATGTGAATTTTTATAGCAGAAGTCCAAAATTTTGTGTAGGCATAACGTTTTGCTGTGGTTTTGCATTCCTCTAGTGATATATTAGTAGATCAATTATCGGCTGTAATGACGTGTAAACGTCAGTTCGGAAGATGAGATAAATCTAAATTTATAAATGAAACTTTGGATAATTTCCTAATGTTTTTTAAATTGAAATTTATTATTTTATATTAATCGAAGCTTTTGTATGAGCTAAGATGGATATTTTTCTTACTTTCGCAAAAAAAACGAATTTTCAAAGTACAGCCTACAAACTGAATTATCTCATTTAAAATACTGGTAAATTACTGAATTCTATTTCTGTGCCAACGTTGGAATATAAATACGGGCAAGCGTAAACCGACACATTTCCAGTACGACTCTAACACCGCGCCAGTACTTTGCCGTTCGTATTTTTCTACCTGGGAAGTTAATCTGGTAATTCACTATTGGCTCTTTTTTTTCTCAAAAGAGGAAATGTGTGCCCTATATGGATAAAGTTACATCAAATAATAATTTTTATCAAGAGAAAATTAATTTCTAGTCAATTTAAAAGCTTTAAAATCTTGTACTCATAATTTAAAATATGATTCATTTTGTCATTTTCCATACAACTTTAAAAATGAAATATCTTTTTATTTTAACATAAGCTAATAAAACGGAGTACAGTACTGAATTCTACGACAGAAAAATTTTACATGTCTCGGCATTTGGTGTATTATTAGATATAAAAACTGGTTAGGTACAGCCTTATTAGATTTAAGTGGTGTTTTTCCAAAACAACCTTTGATGAAAAATTAAAATTTTTGTTCAACTTTAACAAAATAATCCATTTTTATAAAATTTCCTGGAGAGCAGTCGCTTCAGACATAAGCACGAATTTAAAGTTTTTCAATTAATTCTTGATTTAATTACAACTATTGCATTATAAAAATTTAATCAAAATCTCCAATTTAGACATTTTCAAGAAATCTTTGAGTTTAATTAAAAAAGACGCTTTTGCATTTCTATCAAATTCGTGTGTAATTTTTGATTCCAAGTTAAAGTGGGTAAATAATATCCGAACAAGTGAGAATTCTACATGTGAATAATTTTAAACATTTGAATTAAACGAAAACGTGAAATAAAAAAAATGATTTTTTCAAAATTTTTGGAATTTTTAATCTTAATGCACATTATTGAAAAATGGGAAATTTTGAGCCGAAATTTGGCAAGGGTTAACGTTTTCCAAAAAATTATCTAGCTGTTCCATTTGCAGTAAACAAAAATCGAAAAATAAAATTTAGAACTAGTTCTGATTTTTCCAATATTAATATTTTTATTTCTTCGAATTGCCCACAAAAATTGTACCGCCCAGGAACTTCATACACTAAAAAAGTATGTTTTAATTACCTATAATATGCATAAAAAATTTAAAAATTAAAAAGATATGCACTTAAATTTTTTAAATTGATTATTTTCTTATTTTCTATGGTTTAATAGAAGTTACGCATACATTATACACAATTAACATCAAATTTTATTTATTTATACACACAGAGAAATAAAGTGCCAACCGAATTGAAGAGTGTATTTTAATGGTAACAACTTAAAAATTCAGTTATTACAATGATATTTACTTTAAAGTTCTGAATATTTTGGGTGCTGCGACTAAAATTCAGTTGAATTAACCGAACTTAGTTGTAAAAACCAATGTTCAGTTGCACCAACAGACTGAAATTCTTAATAACAGAATTTAAGTCGTAGTAACCAAATTTCAGTTGGCAAATAGCTAAATTTTTCTCTGTGTATGGAAAAAATACGCATTTAAAAAACCACTAAAACCTGTTTCTCTTAATCTCTGTTTACATTTAAAATTTAAGGGAACACTTGATAGGGGTAGAGCAGATTGGATCCTCTTTAGTTTATATGATCGTTTGTCAAATATAAAATAATATAAAAAGCGAAGAACAAAAAACTGAGAAAAATGCAATAAAAATATGCAAAATAAGTAAAGATATGTAATAAAAATATTAATTGAAAGCAAAATAACAACAACAAAATATGCATTCAAAGCGAAATATCCTATTTTGCCCTCTTTTCAGACTTAATTCGCATGATGAATTTGCAATAATAAATAATATACTAGAAAAATTATCTTAATTGGTCAATATTTAACAACGCCTACTTCCGGTTACAGTTTTCTTTCATACTCGTATCAGAATAGTTGGCTTTTAAAGCCTCATTTATAAGAGAATAAAATTACACTAAATATAAGTCAGTACAGTGTGCAACATTTTTGCAGAGAGAATCCTTGGAAAAAAATTGTTAATATCAAAAAAAAAAAAATTTGAGATTTAACAAATTCAACAAAAATTTTGTTAAATTTAGCATATTTTTTTGCTGAATTTTTCTGCAAAGATACTCCCAGCAAAAATTTTGCAGACTTTACTGACTTTTTGTTTAGTGTATAACCACTTTCTCATTAACTGACTGACTTTCCAACATCACACAGCCTAAACCGTTTGAGATAAGAATTCAAAATGAAATATATTGATTTCACTTTTGGCGTATATATTTCCGCTGAGACGAGATTTTTTAAAATTTCCATTTTAGTTTTGTAAAAACTGGACATACTTAAATTATGAAATTCAAAACTACTGATTTAAACTAAATATTTAGTACTGATAAAGCGAGGAGTATTGTGGTGTGGAACTGATTTACCATTTCATTTTTAAACAGAAATTTGCATCATTAAAATGTCCATAATCTCAAAAAATAAAAAACCTATACCAAGAAATATAAAAAAGAATAAAAAACGTATACCAAAAGAGCGTATGGTGTGATAATGAAGAAAAAGTTAAAACCAAAAGTAAAATTTTGCGATATTTTTTTTTTTGTAATGCGTGGGGTTATTGAAAAATAAAAATATGAGAAAGGTAGAATTAAAAAAACAACGAAACTGCATCATGGGCCTAGTAAAAGTTTTCACTGAAATTGGATTATATGATGCTTGTGTATGCATTAACCATACACTCAGAAAAAAGTTAGTAGAAAAAATTTTCAATTACACTTTACTAATTTTGTACTAATTTCTGGTATAATTTTTGATTTTAGTAACATTTTTATTCTCATTTTATAAATTACTGAATTTTGTACTAATTTTTGTTGCTAATTTTAGCAAAATATTCTACTATTTTTTGAAAACCATTTGCTAAGTTTAGCAAAAATTTTGCTAATCACAAAAAATATATATATATATTTTAAAACAAATCAAATTATTTATTACAGAGTTAGAAGTAAATAATGTTTCTCTATTAGGAAAAAAGTGTAAAGGATTGAAAATCAAAGTCCTTTTATTTTACTTTTTAATATTTATTATGTGAAGTTCTATTGGATATACTAAAATTTAGCAAATCTTTTAGCAAATTAATTTTAAAATTTTTTCTAATAGTATTATTTTATCACAATTCAGCAGATATATGCTGCTTAATTTAGCAAAAAATATCGCAAGGCACAAAATAGTTAAATTTCCCTTAATAACAGCAAAATTTTCAGTAGAAATTACAAATTTGTTTTTCTTAGTGTATATAATGTGGTATGGGTGGAAAGGCAAAGTTTTGAGCTGGTATTGGTAGTGAAGGAGTTTTTATGTAGACATCTACTTAGTTTGTAGATGTTTATGTAACTAACGCACTTTCGTTTGGTTGCTTTTATTATAGGTGGAGTTTTTCCAATAAAACAATTGTCCAGGATTTGGATTTCGTTTTTTGTGCACTGTTTTTTGGAGGTTTTATTTTTGATCGAGACACCAATAAAACCAAACCAAACACCAACGTCTGTTTTTTTTTTTTTTTTTGGTTAAAAAACGAGTTGCATACACATACAAAAAAGGATTAACATTCACATAAAATATTAAAAAAAAAAATAAAAAATAAACCAAAATTTGAATGCACTTCTCTTGCTGGTGCATGCATGAACAAAAAGAAAAATAAACTAAAAAAAAATCTTACCAAAATAAAACATCAACATCATTGGTGGTATAATCACAGGGCCTTAACGTCTAAAGCAGCAGAATTTTACAATACTACTACAACTGAAAAATTAAGCAACATTATACTATGGGATAGAAGTTTAGCAATTGATTAAACTGATGTTAGAAACAAAATCTCTATTAATATTCCTAATGTGGTTCGTTAAACGAAGCATATTAACTCGTTGAGGACACATCTGGCCATTTTTTAATCAAACTTAATAAATATTTGTAATTTATTTGCTTTGAGCTTTCAGAATTTAAACTTTGACAGAATATGAATCTTAGGCGACCCAGCAAAACCACACATTACCAAATCATGGGTAAAGTAATGTATCGCCATAGGGCTTCACACATAACATTACACCTTACTTCATTGATGAATTTTACAGGCGAGGAGCCTAAAAGTAATGGGTGAACTCATTACCTTGTATGGGGTAAAGTGACTGTTTACTTATATGGTTACATGGTGGAAAAAAGTAATGTGTCTATAAATAGATTTTCATAAAAAAAATGCATACAAGTTTTTTTACAGATATTTTTTTTTTAATTAAATAAATAACTTTTTTTTTATTAAATTAATAACGTGGTCATGCTGGGATTCGAACCTGGGGTCTGTGGTATTTAACGTTTAGTTAGGCGAGAACTCTACCAACTGAGCTATCGATACATATAATATTTTATTGCTTAAAATGTAAATAAGTTATTGTGCTTCGTATTTTCGTTCGTGATATCTAAAATATACTCCTTACCCTCATGCTTACAAAAAATAACAAAGTAATGTGCCTATAAATAGATTTTCAAACATATATATTAATAATTACTATACGTTTATAATTCATACATTATGTAATTGATGATCGGCAAATCACTATTTTATGTTTTGAAGTAATGTAAAATGTAATGAGGTATCATTACAAGGTAATAGATGATTGTTCAATTATCGGTAACTCATTACTTCTCGTTGGAAAATAATGATATAGGTAAAGAGTACCCATTACAAGGTAATGCATTACTTTATCGCACCCATTACCAAAGTTTTGCTGGGTATTGAAGACATTTAAAAAGTTATAATTTTGTATACCATTTTAAAATGTGATTTAAATTTAACCGATTTTGATTTTTTTTTTAATATAGTGATTTTTAAAATTATCACACATCAACCCCGAAATTATAGCTTGTATAAGTGTACACGCAGAAAAAAATTGGTGTATTTTTATAAAAGGCTTTCGTTTCAATAGTTGCCAATTGACAGTTATATAAAGAAGAACATTCTTGCTAAACTGTATTTTTGTTAAATTACACAAGCTTGGTTTTTGGTAATTTATCCAAGTTTATGCTATGTTAAATTCACATTTATGATAATTAATACAAAACATGTTATGGTAAATTTATATTGATAAAATTTGGAAAATAAAATAAGCTACAAGTACTTTTTGCTAATGAAAAAGATAAATTACAAAAAAACTTACAGCCGTATTTATAACTAAATATTAGCACGGATTTAACATGCGTGTTATTTATAATGCACTTGTTATCCCCTCTGCTAAATTCATGTTAAGGAACTACCAAACACTAACCAAATATTTAAAACAACTGTTTTGTGTCAAAGTGATTTTGTAAATAAACATGAAAAATATATATAAAAAAAAAGTTTTGTGTGCGAAAAAAAGATTTTTTATTTGAAAACGATAGAAACTCTTGATCATTTGGATAATTTAGACTTATAAGAAAAGAGAAAATCCGTTTCTTAAATATACCGACACTGAGTTTCGGGAAGAACACAGATTTACAAAAGAAAACTCAAAAAACTAATAAACATGGTGAAGGACGACCTGAAAGGAAATGGGAAAAAAGAATGGATTGAAAATTCCACCCAGCTTACAAGTTTTGGCAGTATTAAGGCGTTGGAGCCGTCTCAAAGTATTTTACAGATTTGTGAAGAAAACTTAAATAAAAATGTCAAAATTTTGACATTTCATTTAAATGGTTTGTCTATAATGAAAGAACACAATGGCATCACAATTGTCAGAGTTGATTTACAAACCATTAATTGACAGATAAAAAGTCATTATAAGTAAACTCTCAGCTAAGTCTCTTCTTAGGCTAATCGGCATGCTAGTAAGCAGATTGTTGTCTGCGATATATACACTGTTCCAACTTTTCGTTATAAATACGGCCGTTTGAATTTAGGCTGACATACACAAATCAATGTGGCAAAAGCTAACATTAAAGAATAATGGAGGTGGGGTCACTTAAGCATTTTATTTCTGATGCAATTTTATTAAATAAAAAGAATATAAAATTACGAGTGAAAAACAACAAGTTTTTAAATGCAAGTAATACCTTATATGACGAGGTATAATATTCGCGACACATTTATATTTAACGGAGCAACAATTATGGTGGTCTTAAGTTTCAAGCAAATTAAAAATGTTAAAATTACAGTTTTTGCTTGCATTTAATTAAAGATACATTAATTTTTAGACATCATTGTTTTCATCACGTTTCAATAAATATGTGTTACACCACCAACCAAAATAAAAATGCACTCAAAAAAATGTTTTTTCATATATAAGAACTTAAAAACTAAACCGCGATTATTTTGTAAAACACGCATTTTTTGCCGGTTTAATGATATTTAGTTGGGTTTAGGGTTACTTATTTGCAGTAAATTATATCAAATATTTTATATTACAAAAATGAAAATGAAAATTATTCAAGTATTTGGATATTGTCCTAACAAATAATCTATAGAGTTTTTGTTTTCAAAATTTATTAATTGATCACTTTCAGGATTG
>CM037852.1:184038039-184207457 GCA_021234595.1 Delia radicum | reverse complement strand
AAATTTATTAATTGATCACTTTCAGTATTGTGTTGGTAGATCTATTTCGGAAATTTTCGAGGTTCCCATCAACAAGAACACGTTTGAAAGAAGTGACAATCCCATGCAAAACATCAAATATTCATATACCTAGTTTTCCTCCTCTCTAATGAGAACTAATATATGAAGCTAAAGATTATCACGATTGATCCAAGATAAAGTTGAAAACTTTTCGTTATGTGCAAGCTCTACCTGGTAGATATACAATACACGCTTTCAGTTTCATTTTCATTGCATAATTAAAGGTCGAAAAAAACATAACTTTTAT
Organism: Delia radicum; assembly: GCA_021234595.1. NCBI lineage: Eukaryota > Metazoa > Arthropoda > Insecta > Diptera > Anthomyiidae > Delia > Delia radicum. The sequence continues at coordinate 184,207,150 of CM037852.1, read as the reverse complement.
TTTAATAAAAATTATATTAAACTTGTAAAAATTAGAATTTTTATTTAACGAAGCTTTTTAAGGTTATGACATTTAATTTTTTCATAAAATTTTTTGATGCCTTATCAATTTCAGTATTAAGCTCATTAAAATCTTAAAGCAAAGTTTGTGATGTCCGTATCATGTTATTAAATAGCTTTCAATTCTTTAGGTGAAGAGTCTTGAAACTTTGCATGTCATATATTTTAGATATAGTCTAGTCTTCCAAACCTTGTCAACGTTGCTCCCAATTCAAAAAAACCGTGAGAAATAAGAGCCACATATATTTGGTTTCAGATGGTGTAGAGAATTTTTGAGAAGCCATATATACGCGGGCCGCCTCAATAGTCCGTGACTTTTTGAATGAACACAGTGTTCTTTTGCAAAAAAAAAAAATTATTTTTCACATAAATCTCCTTTACGCTTAATACACTTAGTTTCAACGTTTCTCCAATTTTTGTATCCCTTCCAAAATAGGATTTTTTCGAGGTCCAATAAAATAGTCATTTCTTGGCCATATAGGGTCGTTTTTTTTTTTTAAATCCTCGTTAAATCGGTCTAAAAAGTGGCATAATATTCGGCCGTTTATTGCTTTTCCGTTTTTAGACAGGTAATCGATGTGCATTATCCCGCGTGCATCCCATAAAACTGTTGCTATCACCTTATTGGCCACGATTACGTTTATGGTCAATTGAGAGCAAACACGGCACTCATCTTGCAGACAGCTTTCTTAAACCCAACTGATCATTTAAAATCGAAACCAACACTGCCATATAAAATGCCTATGGCATCAACAATCTCACGTACTTTTCCTCTTCGATCGGCCAACACCATATGGTGGATTTTTTCGGGTGTATTGCCCTCAATCGGCCGTCCAGAACGTTCAGCGTCATTTGTACTTGTTGCGACCACAACGAAAGTAGTAAACCACTTTTTTACCATTAAAATCGATGATGCAGAGTCCCCATAGTATTTATCAAGATTTTCCTTGGTGTGATTGACGGGTTTTTTTCGCAAAAAATAATGTTTAATGAGCACTCGAAATTCACTTTTTTCCATTAAAAAAAAAATCCACGAGGTTGTATGTTTTGAACAGCTGTTAAATGCTAAGTAATGACGGAACTTGATCAAATTTTGACAGTAGTCTATTAAAACAGGTGGTACTTGATGGGAGCAGTGTTGCATTTCATATAACTACTACACTCAAAAAATAAGTTAGTAAAAAAGTTAGTAAAACGTCTTGTAAACAGGTATACTATTTTTTAGCTAATTTTTTTGCTACAATCGTGTTTTCAGCTAAAATTTTTTGTTATACTTATTCAGCACTTAACTGTTTTATACTAATGCTTTACTAATATACTAATGTTTTACTAATTAATGTTACTAAAAAATTGTGCTGAATAAGCACATTAATAGTGTGAACGACAACCAGATTGAAGATATACGCAGAATGAAGCAGATGTCCGTGGCATGTCAAGATGTAGTAGAGAAGAGGAAAATGATACTAAAAAGTACAACTCTAATAAGACATATAAAAAAATCAACCATGGAAGACTTTTGTTTCTGTTTTTCATACACTCAAAAAATAAGTTAGTACAAAAGTTAGTAAAAACGTCTTGTAAATCAGGTATACTATTTTTTAGCAAATTTTTTTTGCTTAAAATCGTGTTTTCATCTAAAATTTTTTGTTATACTTATGCAGCACTTAACTGCTTTATACTAATGCTTTACTAATATACTAATGTTTTACTAATTAATTTTGCTAAAAAATTGTGCTGATACGCAGAATGAAGCAGATGTCGCGGCATGTCAAGATGTAGTAGAGAAGAGGAAAATGAAATGATAGAGAAGAGGAAAAAGTACAACTCTAATAAGACATACAAAAAAATTAACCATGGAAGACTTTTGTATCTCTTTTTCATACATAAAACAAAATTGAGGATTAAAACAACTTAAATTTTGCGTTTTGTCGCCGGCTTGTGAAAATAATTGTATATTAATAAATAAAAGACAAAAGAAAATATTTAAATTTAATATGTGTTTATATAATAAATGTTAATAGATTAATAATCTAGTGTGGTCAAATTGCAAACAAACATATACAGACATGTAGACAGCGTAAAGCGAAAGACCAAAGACACACATCTTAGGTAGATTTGTATGGTTCCTTTTTCTTATTGCAAAAAAAGGGTTGTTTTTTTCGTTTCGTTTGTTTTTGTTTATTTTTTTCGTTTCGTTTCTATAATTATCTTCGGCAGTTGCGTCCGTAGCATCATTTAGACTACCATTGATGTAAGTAGTTGAAAGAAAATTTTTGTTATGTTATATATATTTTTTCTATATATTTTCAGATATTAAATTAATTCATGTCGTCAATGTGGGAAAATGAAAATTTTATATTTCGTTATTATTGTAAATTATTTTAAAAGAATCACAAAAATATGTTTTTATGATTTTCAGCAAATATATTAACTAAATTACAATTTTTTACAATTTTTTTGAGTTTTTTTTCAGTCTACTAAAATTCAGCAAAAAAATTTATTAGTTTTTACCAACGCTTTTTTATTTCTAATCTACTAAGTGTTAGCAAAACTTTTGCTGAATCTACTAATTTTGTTGCTGAAATTGGCAATTTTTTTGCCAGCACCCTCCTGACTAAAATTTTGCTGACTCAGCAAAATTTTTTGCTGACTTTACAAACTTTATTAATTAATAATCATAGAATTACAAATTATATACTATTACCCTAACCGAGCACTAGCTACTATGGCCTTCGGCGCGTTGTAGCGAAACAGACCAGTGCCTCTGGTGGGAATCGAACCCACGACCCCCGCACTGATAAGCCAGTACGCTACCAACTAGCCTACCGGGGCGCACATAAATAAAAAAATTTTATTTAATAAAGTGTTATTTGTTGTTAAATAAATATTAATTATATTTTGAGTTGTCAGGTTTGAGATCATAATTAATTGTTACTCTTACAAATAGAAAACACTAATTGTTAATAAATGAAAAATATCTTGGGGGACCAGCGCTGGAGGGAGTGCCGCACTTTCGACGTAAGCGACTAGGTCTTCTCCAGCATCATTCTAAGCATCTTCAGCCTCATTCCAAGATCAACAATACATACACAAATTTTAAACCAAACATACATACAAACAAAAATCTAATAAGAAAACAATCAATGTAAAAACATACAACCTTGAAAAAATCAGCCACCATTTACATTTATTTTAGAAATGTTTCTTTGTAACACACACAGAGTCTGTAAGAGTCCGTTCTTGTCAACTACTAATTTTCTTTATCTCTCGGTAATATATCATTCAAAAATAATGATATATTTAAAATTATTTTTGATAGTTTTTTGAGGTTTTAAAGGAAAAAGAATTTCAAATGATATATATTTTTTTAATTTCAAACTGAAAATCAGAATTTAATTCGATGGTTTATAAATTTACACGAAAATTACAAATTTAAATTGATATTTAGAGACCCTTAAGAAACAATATTTGTAAATTAATTCAAGTCATCTATTTGGAATAGAATAAACCCGTGCAATAAAAAAGTTGATTTACCTGGAATAATATTTTTTTTACAAAGACTATAAAACGGTTTTAATGAAATGATGAAGAACTTTTTGCAAAAAGCAAAACTTTTGCTAATTCTAGCTCTCGGTTTTGAAAAATTAGTAAAATGTTTTTCTAAATTCAGCAGCAAAAATTAGTAAAAATTCAGTAATTGTAAAATGTAGTTGGCAAAATTTTTTTACTAAAACATATATTATACTAAAAATTAGTACAAAAATTGTTAAAGTGAATTGAAAACCTTTTACAGATTTTTCTACTAACTTTTTTCCTAAAATTATGTTACAATCGATGTCATGATTTAAAGCATAGAAATACGTTTTTTGTTTCAACAGAAGAATAATAAATACACTAAATAAAAAAGTTAGTAAAGCCAGCAAAAATTTTTGCTGAGTCAGCAAAATTTTAGTCAGGAGGGTGGTTGCAAAAAAATTGTAATGTCAGCAAAATCTTTTGCTGAAAATCAGCGAGCAGCGAATTATAGAACGAAACGAAAAAATAACAAAATATAACATATACAACCCTTTTTTGCAATAAGAAAAAAGAAAACAGAAAAATCTACCTAAGAAGTATGTCTTTGTCTTTCGCTTTAGTCTGTCTACCTATTGCATATTGTTTGCAATTTGACCACACAAGATTATTAATATATATAAACATTTAGTTTACAAATACACATTTCGTCTTAATTAAATTTAAATATTTTATTTTGTATTTTATTTAACTAACAGACAATTACTTCCACAAGCAGGCCCACGACGCAAAATTTAAGTTGTTTTAATCGACAATTTTGTTTTATGTATGAAAAACAGATACAAAAATCTTCCATGGTTGATTTCTTTATATTATGTCTTACTAGAATTGTACTTCTTAGTATAGTTTTCTTCGTTACTACTACATCGTGAGATGCCGTGACATCTAATTCTTACTGAGTATATATTTCAGTCTGTTTGTCGTTCACACTATTGATTGTGCTAACCAGCACAATTTTTTAGCAAAATAAATTAGTAAAACATTAGTAAAATATTAGAAAAACATTTGTTTCAAACCAGTTAAGTGCTGAATAAGTATAACTAAAATTTAGTTTTAAAACATAATTTTAGCAAAAAATTTGCTGAAAATAGTTATACCTGATTTACAAGATGTTTTACTAACTTTTCTACTAACTTATTTTTTGAGTGTATAAAACTTTTAGGATTTTCAATAATTATCGAAAAAAACAACGGTTAGATCAGTATAACAACCAAAGCTTGGACCGAGTGTAATTTCCTTATGTAAAATCCTAAACTGCGCTCATTGTAAGCGACTATTTTTGACCCATAGTTCATTATAAAGACACGTCACTGTCTGCTGCTCCCAAAAATGCATTAACTGCATCGACATTGCATTTTGTGTATTTCGTTATTTTATTTTTTCCGTTTTTTGGCAGAGTAGTTGAAAAGTAAAAAAACGGTTGAAAAAAGTGCGTTGTTGAAATTGCAATGCAAGTAAAAAAGCCACGCCTGCATATTGGTTGATTTTTATTATTTTTCAATTTATTTTTGCTGTTTTTTTGGGTGATTTTTTGTAACTTTTTTTCAGCGTTTTTTATTATTTTTTTTTTTAATGCGTGTGTGTGTGTATGCTTTGGTTTTATTTTTTCATGTTTTGAGTGTGTATTATATTTAACGTGTATGTATTTAAAAATTCGCATGTGTATGTGTGAGTTTCTTTCCTTCTCTGGACTCATCATATGATGAGCATGATTTTATTTTTTTTATTTTGTTGTTGTGTTCAAGCAGATAATTACATTTAAATAAAATAAAAATTTTATGTTGATGCTGGTCTCTAGATGGGTACATGTTCTGTTTTGGTGTATAGTAATGTGAACGGAGGGGGAAAGAGGTGATAAGGTTGTAGTAGGGCTAAGGTTTTCATTTTTGTAGTTATGTTTTTTTTTTTTTTTACCTAACCATAATGTTAGGTTTTTCGTTGTTCTTTGGTTATAAAGGCATGTTATTTTTTTTTATGTATTATACAAATAATTTATTTTATTTTTTTTATAATCTACAGTGGTTGGAGAAAAATGGAGATCATTTAATATAAATCGAATTAATATCGTAGCTCTATTGAACTGCCCTCTGGTGTAGGTGTTGGCTACCTAAAGTTGTTGGAAGATATTGTTTTTGATTTTTAAGGCAATCTATTTTTTCCTAGTATACAGAGAAAAGTTTATTGGACGAAAAACAATGAAACTTTTCATTAAACTAACGAAATTTAAACTTGTTTTTAATGAAACATATGAAACATAGCATTTGGTAAATACAATGATATTTTTCGCAGTATATAAAGGAAAATTATTTGACACGAACCGAATGGAATGCATTTTCTGGTTAACATTAATAATTTCAAATAATGATGACTTTAAAGATATGAGTATCTCGATGGAAAAAGTTCCGCTATAGGTATGTACAATTATATCTATTCACATATCTCATCAAATATTAACTGATTTGAAAAATGGCATAAATATCCTAATCTCATAAGATCCCATGTGATCCAATCATGCGCGGCTCCAGCAATGAATTTAAAGGAAAATTTCATACGTGTAGAAAAAACAACAAACACATGCAATTGTATATCATGGTGTATGAAATTGCCCTGTAAAGTAATTGCTGGAGCCGCGCATGATAGAATTTGATAGAGTTATATATAATTTGATACAATTTGGTATAGCTTTGTAGAATTCTTTAGAAATTCACTCTAGTATTTTGTGAATTGAAAAATTAGAACCAATTTCAATATGAATTATAAACTGTATTCATAGTTATAATTTCAATTTTGTTTTTCCAATTATTTATTAAACTACTAAACAGATCGCGTAGGTGTCTTTGGAAGATTAACTCATCTCTGTCTTAGCTTTCGAGTGATGCAGATTAAAAAGTTAGTGTTATATGTCATTGTATTTTTTAAAAATGTTGTTTTTTTTTTTTTAATTTAACCAATACTCAGGGTGATGCCCCTACTCATGCAGTGCATTGTATTGATCAGGAAAATAGGGTATGGGAAGGAGGAAATCGGGAGTAGTGCTTGTGAATATTTGATTTAAATTTTTCTAAATTGTAAGTAACAGGGAAGACTTCTGCGAGAAGTTGTTCCACATACGAATCGTTCGACTAAAAAAACGAATTTTTCTCTGTAATGCGTGTGCGAAACACAGGACAATCAACTACAAACGGATGTGCTCTACTAGATAAGCGAGTATTACCAATAAAAACTAGGCTCGAGAATAAGTTCACTTATCTCAGATGAGCACCTCCCATGGTAATATCGATAGAAATGTGTCACAATAAAAATATGATGTTAATAAAAACAGTTTGGGTAAAGTAAATGTGTATTTAAGAATAATTATTTTTCTGTCATTTGACTATAACTTCAGTTTAGTTTGTATCAAAAAACATGGATTTTGGGTGATTGTGGTCCAAAATCTGTTATTTCTAAAAATGTTTCATAAATTCAACCAAATTCAAGTCACACCTAGACTTTTTCTTAACAAACCTACATATTACATTAAAAAAAATAGCTTATTATATTCCGGTTAAAAGAAAATTTTTGAATCATATATAATTAGATGCGGAAATTGGTTCTATATAATTGTATAAAAGAAATAAAATTAGATATACAACTATATCATTGGGTTCAATTGTATGGGAATTTTTGGTATCATATAATTTTATCTTATTAATCCAATCGTATATAAATTGACCGTAATTTGATATGGTCAGATATATCTATATGCTGATCCATATAAGCCATATCAGCAATATTAAATAATATGTGCTACAATGCCACAATATATAAATAAAATTTTAACCGGGATGTTTTTTTTTTTTTGTCAAATCCGATTATTTGTGCTATAAATATTTTGAGTTTTAAAATAGATTTTTAGTAAGATTTTTGAGGATTTTAATTATATTTGTCTTTAAGATTTTCTGTATTAAATTCTTTGTTTACGAATATAATAATATTTATTCTATTAACTTCGAACTTTTTTTTAAAAGTACACTCACAAGAACTTTTCCATAAAAAATCAAGAGTTATTTAAAAGTTTAATCGGTAAAGTTATTTCAATAGAATATACAGTTAAATTAACAAAGAAATATATTTTTTAACGTTCTGTCTATTATTCAACAAAAAAAAAACTAAAAAACGGGACTTTCCGTAATAATTAAAATATTCAGCTAAAATTTTCTATTCAAACAAAAAGTTGTGATATTATATTGACTATTGAAAGAAAACGAAAATAATCTATTGTTTTTATGGATTTTGTCAATTAATATTCAACAGTTTGAAAATAAACTAAAAAATACAATTGTTTTAAACGAAAAGTAAGTAGTCCTGTTTTAAACTGATTTTCAGTTATTTTATTGTGTATATTCAGTAGTCTTTACGAAAAAAATATTGTGAGTGTAGTTTTTCTACTTATGCCTTTTTTTATAACATTTTTTGCTATAATACATTGTTATGTTTCTTTGTCTTCACTGATATTTATATAGAAAAGCGAAAGATTTGATATTTTTTCCATACACCACAGAGAATTTTCTTGTACGAGTAGTAATGAAATTTTTCACTAAACTAATGAAGTTTTTCTTCTCAAAGTGATTGAAAAATTTCTTAAGCATAATGAAAAGGATTCGTTATTTTTAAGCATATATTTCTATTAATAAATAAATTTAAATTTCTCATATAATTTTATGAAAAACTGCATAAATTTACTGAAATATTTCATTCCATTCATCTAATGCAAAATTTCGTGATAACATATAGATGTGATAGGGTTTATTTGGTTGTATTATATTTTATATACTTATATGTAACTGTACTGTACATGTACGTATATATAATCTCATATATATCAAGTTTATATGATGAGATATAATACATCAACTTACATATAACATAAGATATATCGATATATAATGATATATATCGCTATGTTAGAAATGTTCCTAAAATATAAGTATGAAATGTAAATATATATCGATACATATATCCACATTTATAGTTATATATAAATACATCAAGTTATATCAGGAAATATGTCACTACACAGAGAGATTTATTATTTAATTTAAAACTAGTTTTATCAAGTCATATATAATATGATTAAGTCATATCTGAATTTGAATGTGGTCACATTGCGGTTTATAATATTATATACGAGAGCGGCTCAATAAGTCCGCGACTTTTTGAATGAAACACATTTTTATACAAGTTTGATATAATTTTTATTAAAAATAAAAATTTTGTTTTTTCGACCTTTAATTGTGCAATGAAAATGAAAATTATTCAACTCCGAGGCCATACTCTATATTTCATTATTAGGATATTGTCCTAACAAATAAACTATATACAGTTTTTTGTTTTCAAATTTATTATATGACCCTTTCAGGAATAATTTTCATTTTCATTGCACAATTGAAGGTCGAAAAAACATAATTTTTATTTTTTAATAAAAATTATATCAAACTTGTAAATTTTAAGATTTATAGAATTTGTTACTGGAATAAAAAAAAAAACACTTTAAAGAAAATTTCTTTTGGAGTATTATTTGTAGACATTTTTGTTAAAGAAAATTTATGATATAAAAAAAAAATACGCAACAACTTTTTGATAAAAAATATAAGGGGGAATATTTATGTCAGCTTTAGATTCTAATTTTTTCTGTTTTAATTTCGAATTTTGAATTCCATTAAAACAGATTTTTATTCTCTTTTTCGTATTTTCTATCCTTTTTTTAGCTTTTAGTTTAAGGGTGGGAGATTCGCATGTTCTCGTCCATAAAACTTTTTAAGGAGCTACAAAATAAATGTTTTATCAGCTTAGCCATATAGATAAGCTGAAATTGAACGTTTTTTATACAAAATTTTATTAACTTAGTTCAGAATATTTCAGATTAGCTACGTTGATTCTGAAACTCACTGTATCTTTAAATATTACTAGTTTTTTTCTACAAACAATTCATACTCGAAAAGTAAGTTTTTTGTTATATTATACTAGAAGAGTAAAATAAAAGTTGGGGAGCTTTTTCTAGCAGCCACTATAATATGTTTTAGTTAAGCATCTATATGCTTATTTAGTGGAAAAAAACATCATATTTTTAATTTATTTTTTTTTTTTTGTTTTTCTACTACAGTGAGTACCTTGAGGTTGTAATAACATAAAACCTCATTCCACTTGAATTTTTCGTATTTTTTTTTTATATTTTATATTTATTTAGTCCTTTTGAGTCTTTCGGTCATATAGTTGGTTGTTTTTTATTTTTTTTTTGCCTATTGTTTTGTAAACCGCTTTGGTTTTGTCGCATTCTTATGGGACTTTGCTGACTTACACTTTATATTACAAAACTTTACTAAAACTCTAAATAAACCACGATTAAATATTAATAATTCAACAAATAATAAGTCACAGCGTTTACCAGCCACATTTTCTGTCATAAATGAAAAAAAACGACAAAAAAATGGAAACAAATTGTGTTTCCTCTTGTAGTCAATTGCTAGAAGCCATCAAATGCTTGCAGCTAACTTAAAATGCATTTGTTGTTGTTGTTTTTGTATTGTTTGCACACAATTGTCTGTTTTATTGTCGCATCCTTTTTTCATCTCTTTTGCTCCGAATTTGTCTTCTAAAAAGTCTTTGTAAAGTGCATACTTTTAGGCGCCTAAAAGTGTGTGTCTGTGAATGATTATATGCACGGTGCGCCTGAGTCGATAAATAAAATAAAATTTGCGTCTACTAACTATTTTCCAATGAAAACAAAAAATCTAGGTAGGGCTTTTTTCAAAGCCAGTCTAAATTTTGAAACATTTTCTTTGGAAGAGCTAAGCTTAAAAGTTATTTTTTTTAAGTTTAAATATTCTGAATAATTATATATCTGTTCAGGACAAATTATATCACTCGAAAACTTATAAAATCTTCTTTCGTATGACATATATACATTTTGATTTTAAATTTAAATTTTGTTTAAGCCTAGCCGAATCCAAGACACCCCTTTATGTTAGGTTAAGAAGGGTTATGTGCCCAAGGGCACATCTCCACTCAGAGACCAAAACGGTCCATTGTGAATCCCTTCAGTGAAAAGGTAAAAAATAATAGGAATATACAGATAGATAGATTGACAGATAGATAGAAAGAAAGATCTAGAAAAAACGGATAGATACTCCCCAGAACAAGCTCCTATCGTCCCCTTACTAGAAGCAGCCGTCCTATTTCCCTGACAAAACTCAGCAAATCTACTGGATTGCATCCAGCGACAAACCCAAGTTCGTCGTGAAGTCTCTCTCCTAGCCGTTTCTGTCTAAGACCCTGCAACCTCGGACAATGGCACATTATATACTCAACTGTCTCCAGTTCCTAAACGTCCTCGCACAACCTGCAAAAGTCCTGTATGTCCCTGTCCCATCTGCTTGTGAAAGCCCTGACGGAACCCCGTTAGGGTCCTGAGACCATCCCTGTGCATTCCCAAAAGAACCTTGGTTGCCCCCATTCTGTCCCTCCATGACTGCTTAAACGTTTCGGGGAATCCCTTCCGTATCACCTCAAAGTAGTAACATAGTGGGGGGCTTTACCCCCCCCCGTCCCTTACCTTCAAGTCCAGATTTCGAACCCTCCCTAGCAAGTTCGTCCGCCATCTCATGGCCAACCACCTTGCAGTGTCTGGGTACCCAACACAGCCTCACAGTGAATGCCTCCATGAGCTCGCTCAGCGCACCTACATCGTGCGACCAGACGCGAACGCACCGTGTAATTAATCAGTGCTCTGAGCGCTGTCTGACTATCGACATAAATTGTCACCCTAGATCCCCTAGGACGCCCCTTTGGATTCGGACGAATCAAAATTAAATTCTCGACTCAATTCATGTATCTGAATTCCTTCAATTTTTGTTTATATCAAAATCGGTGAGGTGCCCCTAACCTAAAGACAAACCAAATTTTAAAAATTTTGGTTGGCCGCGAAGAAATGCACCAACCAAAATGTCATGTCATTTATACCATGTCTTGTCTATTATACCATATAATTGACAAAATACAAAGTTGTTGTTTGGTTTCTCTGTAATTTTTGGTTTTTAAATTAAATAACACGCTCCCATCTCCGGAAAATGAAAATGCATATACATCATACGACAGAAGATTTAATAAGCTTTCCGATAAGTAATTTTTGAAAAAATTTAATTTAAAAATTGAACTCTTAAGCCTTGTCACCTCCAAAGGGGGCGTGTCTGACAAAAAAATAAAATTTTAGAATCTACCTTCGTATCTGAATAGTTCCTGATTTTTTTTTATCAAAATCGGTAAGGTGCCCCTAAGTTAAAGACATGCCCAAATTTTGAATGTTTTGATTGGCCGCGAAAAAAAACACCAGATAGAATTATTTCGTTTATAATGTTGAGGTTTAGAAGAAGAATAAACGTTTTTCACTACGAATTATAAACACTATTAATTTTTAAATCAGACAAGACTAGTTTCTGTCTTTTTATTTTTTTTTTCTTTTATGGACAGGCGTCATCAGAGGTTTTCCATTTAAATTGTATTATTATTTGTGTTTTATAATAGTCAGATTAGATTGTCTCTATATGATAAATTTTTCAACAACCTGCGGCTGTAAGAATCAAACCTGCGCTCTTCTTACATTACAAACGTAACAATACCAAGTCATGACCGTTTAGTGATCACACTCAAGTATGGCCTCGATTGTAACGCAGTAATGCAGCTAAATTGCAATTTTCTTTCCTAATAGCTTTTCTGTTATTGTTTATTGTACTTAGTAGTGACAACACTAACAAACACAAATATTCTATTTTTAGATTTTTGTTTATTTCGTTTTCATTGGAAAATAGTTTTTTGACCATCTAGAAGTATAATCCGTCTTCAGATTGGAGTAACATGCATATTTTTTTAAATTGACTCAGGCGTACCGTGTATGAGTTTTTTTTTTTTAAGTTTGAGAGAATATATGTTGTTTTTGATGCATTATCTTACGTTTTATTTATTTTTGTTGCCATCATTTTGGTAAACACTTGTTATTTTTTTTTTTTTTTTTGCTTTTTCATGTTTTTTTTTATTGTAATTAAAATCATGTTAGAATGCTTTTTGTATTTGCACTGAAAAGGCACTACCACACATAGTCCCTTACAAAAAAAAAAAAAGCTGCAGCAATTGCAGCTGACAACCTCAAAGGATTTTATCTCTGTTTTGGTGTTTAAAATGCCATTCTGTTAATGTGTGAGTGTGGGTATATTTAATATATTTTCTTTCACATAAATATATATATTTTTTTTTACTTATGTTGAGTTTTTCATTTGTAATTTTTTAGGATATTATTACAAATGGTTTTCCTCTGTTTTGTAACACTTGTATTGTTGGCTTTTTCGACTTATACACACAAACAATAAATGCATTTGTGTTGGGTTTTGTTCAAAGATAAATATTGTTATTTTCATTTCATATTTAGAAACCCTTCGGCTATATGCAATTTAAAACAAACTTTATCTTATCTGCCATGATATGCATTTTTGATTTGTATAAAGCATTTTATATATATTTTTTTTCTGATATTACTTGAATGTTTGATAAAAGTGTTTTGGTCTAACAAAAAAATAATTTAAAAATCTTGAAATTGGTGACAAAAACTTCAAAGGATATACTTCTTCTTTGTTGTAACAGTTCAATTTTTGTGTTTTAAAATTTCAAATTATGCACTCTTGCTGGCGACAGTTAATGTGACATTTTTTTTGTTTCATCATTGCATCAGAAGTGTCATATTATGAATCACGAGTAACATACGTTCCTGTTTTTAAAACATAGTGTTTAACATTTTATTATTTTCTCACTACGCAAGGTTTTCAGAAATATGTTTTGGAACATTAATAAAACTTGTTGATGAAATATTATAAGTTTTCTGCACAATAAATATAATTGTTTATTGTATTGTTTTAATTTTGTTTTTATATATTAACTGGTTTTTTTATTTATTATATTTTCGCCTATTCAAATAAATTAGAATTTCAATTACTGGCAATTACATGTGTAAATAATTACAAAAAATTATCATAAACTCCCATGTCTGGAAGATTCTAATGAATTATTTCCAAAGCTAAAGCCACTTGTACATATATGCTAATTTTGGTCAAAATTATCAATTATATATATTTTACCACGGCACGTATGAGTGTTAATTAATATAAATTAATATTAATTAGCACGTACCGTAGTCAGAGAACGAAGTCAGAGAACGAAGCCGACTACGAAGCCGACTACGAAGCCGACTACCGTAGTCAGAGAACGAAGCCGACATTAAATTGTCGCCGGCGGCGACTAATCAAAAACATACTTGGAGGCGGCTGAAAGTCGACTAAAGCCTAACAATTTTCGGCGGCGGCGGCCTAAACGAAAAAAATTGGTTAAAAAATGTATTATAATTTAATTCACTTATTTATTTGTAATCTAAGCAAATTTTACAAAATTTTATGTTTTCCAATGTTTCTATCTTTTATGTATAGACTACCAAAATGCTTCCAACATTCCGATAAACCCGTTAGGTTTACTTGAACCTTTGGCATTTTTTTTATATCATCTTTTCTTTTAAACAAGTCTTCATAATATGTTATATGGCAGATTTTGAAATACATGTATTTACATCAGTAGAAGCATATGAGTTAGAATCAGAATCAGATGAAATTGTGGGATTAGCTTGTGTAGTATGAAAAAAGCTTTTTATATTTTTTTGAGCTTTTGTAAGATTTTGAAAATTTACTTTTTCTTTTTCCAGTGAAGCGCAATATAACGGCACATTTTGCAAACGCTAGAGAATTCATAATGAAACCTATTGCCAGATTGGTGGGTACTAAAAGCCGGATGAAGGCGGAGGATTCTTAAAATATGATTTTTTAGTTACAATGAATTTAGATAAAAAAATATCGGCTCAGCTGATATAGTCGGCTAATATTTTGTAGCCAAAATTAGCCGCTCAGGTCAGCGGCGGCTCGAGTACCTGAAAAGTGATCGGCGGCGGCTTAGCCGCGTCTCTTAGCCGATCGGCTTCGTTCTCTGACCGTAGTATAATATAATATTTACGAATTTTGTGAAATATTTTCTACACCCGAGTAAGAACGTTCATATTACAATCATATATTGTTTAAAATAATATTATAAAAAAAACATTTAGCTTTATATGAATATATGTGATGATGCATATGCTCATATATAATTTTATCTTGGATTTAGTTTTTCGAACATTTTTGATATGGTCAAGTATATATTAATAACTAAGTATATATGGATTGTTATGACAGAAGATGTAGCATGTATTACTACACATGGTATTTATTAACTAAGTAGCATGATTTCATATATAATTGTATATGACTGAATGTTATGTTACGTTACATAATGTATGATATTATACACACATTTAATTGTACTTCTACTCTAAAGTGTTTAATGACAATTTTATATTGAAACTTAAATTTCTCTATGGACATGTTAAATAATACAAATTAAATTGTGGTTCGCAATTAAAAATTTAGAAAATTTCTAATGAAATTGAGTTTAACAAAATTTTAAAATGATATTTTAAACTTTAACAGAAAGCGTAGTATATTAAAACATAATTGGAATTTTGCATTAGAACTTGCAAAAACTACAGATTAAATTGTGACTTATTATTTGAAATTGAGAAAATTTTTAGTAAAATTGAAATTTGCGCTATAAAATGTAAATTTTCAACTTCAGTTACAAATTTTCTGCACTTTATAATTAATTTGAAATTTTCTTGATTTCTGCTAAAATGTTAAAAAGGGCTGGAAACTTTAACAAATTTTATAGTTTTACCATGCTCACAATATTTTTATGAGAGACCTTATGTTATTATTTTGAAAATTGGAAGGAACCACACGATGTTTATATTTAAAATTATATATAGACCATTTTGTATCCTTTTATATTAAATTAGATATAATATATTGTATAACGCATAATTTGATAATATTGTATGAGGACAAAATTCGGAGAAAACAGTATCATATTTTAAATTTGTCTAAATGATAGCATCTTTTAAAGAAGACAAATGCAGTAATTCTGATACGAAGGAAAAAATAACATAATATGATATATATAACCTTTTTACTGCAAAGCGAAAAAGGAAACACAAAAAAGCAGGTAAAATGTGTGTCCTTCTCTCTCGCTTTACGTCTGTCTAACTGAACGTATATTTGTTTGACCACACTATATGAATATCACTGAAAATCAATATAAACATTTAGTTTACAATTACAAAATCTTAACTAAATGAAATATTTAGCTTTGTCTTTAATTTAATTTATAGACAGTAACTTTGACAAGCATGTGATAACACAAAATTTGAGTTTTCTAAATACCCACTGTTGGTGTCCTTTTGTCTTATTTGCTTTAAAAATAATTTATTGATCAAATGTATTCTTTTTATGTTAACAAATTATTTGTATTAACTCTACCGCAAAGAATTATGCGTATATTTCAGGTTACCCTTTTTTTCTATGCAGCCATAGGTCCATGTTTAGATGTAACCTTTACATTGCAACCACCAAATTTAAAACGATTATCATTACGAAATTCTTCATACTCAGCATGATCATATTTCGTGTAGCTCCATTTCTTGGATATGTAAATTTGTTGACGATCAAGACAATTGAACTTGGCACGACGAAGAGCTTCAATAACTAGAGTCTTGTATCTATCACTTGAATACAAGGACATGATTGCTGACTAAAACGAACTCTGGCAACTGTATCTAGTGGTTTTCCGAAATCACCACGCATTCCTGTTTAAAGCCTATCAGCTCCGGCACATGACTCCTTATTATTGATGTAAATGCCATGGAATGGATGCAAACACATGCGGCTGTGTACTTGATCTTTTCCGCAGTATTTCACCAAGTATTTGTTGCAACAAATACGAGCTGCTTCCAAAATCTTACTGCTGAACTGTCCGCATTCATTAGAAACCAAGTGAACGTATTGTACGAAATCTTCTACTGTGGCCTTCTTTCTACAAAGATCAAAAATACGAATCTTAGGATCATGCACTCCATGACAGAAACGGGATTTAGGGTAAGGATTAGTTTTACAATATCGATAACATCTCACTGGACTACGACAAATTTTACGACAAGTTACCGATAGTGAATACCATAATAAAAAAATTATGAGAAACAGATAGAAAAATCTTCCATGGCCGATATTTTTATATATCTTACAGGAGTTATATTTTTTAGTATCATTTTCTCGTCTCTACTATATCTTGCCATGTCGAGACATCTACTTCATTCTGCATATATCTTTTAATCTGGTTGTCGTGCACGCTGTTAATGCATATTTTTTTAGCAAAATAAATTAGTAAAACAATAGTAAAATACTAGTAACCATTAGTTAAAAACCGTTAAATGCTTAATAAGTATTACTAAAATGTTAGCTAAAAACCAGAGTACGTATTTGGAGTTATTTTTCATTTCATCTACCTATACGTACAATATTATTAGTGTTCTGTTTCATTTTGCTGAAAAAGAGTACACTTGATTAACGAGACGTTTCACTTACTTTTCTACTAACTTATTGTTTTTGAGTGTAGGACATTTCAAGCAACCTCGGTTGGTTTGCTGCTGGCACAACATATTTTGGCGTTACCGGGGGGACATTAGTAATGAGGCCACATGCCAGTAAATATTGCGCCGAATGACCGATATACTTTTTTAGGTGTTTTTGGTTATAATATTTTTGATTTGAATTCTAAATATTAAGAGCACAATATTTGTGAGGTTACAATATAAGAATTTTATAGTTTTTCTAAATTTTTGGCAATTTACTAAAAACAATATAAGTTTCAGCCAAGCCAATCTTCTTATCTAAAAAAAATTATATTTCAAAATAAGACATTGAAAAAGAACTTCCAAAAAATTGCTTTTAAAAATTTTTTAGTAAAAAATCGGCACTAAACTTTTCTTTCCCAAAAAAAAAAAAACAATTAAAAAAAATATTAATAAAAATATAAAATTGGTTAACATATTTTCTACATATTTTATCACCTCAGGACTTTTCTTTTTCCGAAAACATAGATAATTCTAATTACTTTTGATATAAAAATCTAAATTCTACTAAAAACTAAGAAAGTCACAGATGTTTTCGTTAGTTACATAAGTAGAGGTTGACTGACTAAACTTTTTATTGGATTATATATAACACACAAAAGAATAAAAAAACATTTTAATTACGAAAACCACCGATTCAATAACTGTAATTGCTGAAAAATTCAGCCAACAACGAAAATTTCTAATTCAATTACAAATTGAAAGCTCTTTAGTTGAATTATTTTTCAATTAAATAATAACAAATTTGATTAAAAGTGACAAAAAAAATTTTGTTGACATACCAAGTGTTTTTTTTTATAGAAGTGTTGTCCATACCAAATGTTTTTTAACAGCTTGAATTTTATAACATTGGATTAAATCGTCATGCAATTCTCATTTAGTTAGTAGATTTATTTATACTTATGTGAAGAAATTCACACTGAAATTGGGTTTTTTTCTTTCTATTGAAGCGTACGGGTTATGGCAAAATTTTTGTTTGATTTTTTCTTTGCATAAATTTGCCCTTGTTCTGAAATCTTAGGATTTTTTTTTTGTTTAAAATAATTTTTAATTTATTTTTTTTGCATTTTCTTTCTGTTTAAAAAACGAAATTGAACTTTAAAAATTACATTTATTAATTTTATGATAACGTTTTAGAGTAAATAAATATTCAGATTTAAACAACTGAAACTAAATTATTCAACTTAATAAAGTAATAAACCAAATAAGAATTAATACAAATCTAATTTAAATGTATTTAAAATAGTTATTACTAATACCATTAAACATAAATATTTATAAAAAACAACTAATTAAATATTACAAAAACAACAACAATGTGTTGATGTTTTCTTTTGAATGTGAAGTAAGTTCCAAATTTGAGCAAATATTTAATTGATTTAATTAATTTTAATTGACAGCTTTTAAAATTTTCACAAACCGATTTAATTAAAAAAAGTAAATAAATAGTTTTTTCTGTGTAAGAGTCCATTCCTAACAAAAAAAAAATTTGAAAATCGGTTTACATTTTTTTCTTAATATTTGATCAAACTTTGGAGCAAAGTTTTGCAATGTATATTATTAAATTGTAATATGGCAATATATGGCAATTTTATAATTGCTCAAATATTGTTTGTTTTTACTTATTTCTAAAGACGGTAAACCCCTTAAATTTACGGTGGGGTGCAATAACGCCTTACGAAATAAGGCCTTTAAGGCTATATTTCACTTCCAATTGAGAAATAAGGCCTTTATTGCGAAAAGAGCTTTATTGCACTTTGAAAGTGACATAAGGCCTTTATTGAAATTTAGCCAATGGTGCAATAAAGCCTTTATTTTGTATTTTTTGATTCTTTTGTTACACTGTTCAGTTTTTCTGCGTGGCGGCCTGCGGCATAACTATTTGATATGTTTAACGTACATCATTTTGTAAAGTTGTAAAAAATACAAAACTATTGTTGTAATGAAATTAAATCACTGAGACCTACTGGAAGACATCGATAATAAAGACAAAGTTCGACAAAATTATCTTATTTAGAAATTAATAATGCTTTTGATTCAAGGACTCACTGGATTCCGTCAGGATGTGTTTGAAGTACACCATCCTTAAATAAGTTTGATCGTACAGAATAAATATAGTAAAATAAAATAATTGTATTTTGTGGACTTTGTTCTTTACCGTCATTTCGATATAGAAACTTTTTAAATTTTCTTATTTTATACCTCAACCTCAAACTACTTCTTACACACTACTTATGTCTGGTCTCATATTCATAATAACATGTCACTTTCTATAAATTGCTAGAAGACTACTTGCATCTAAATTGCCTATTGTCAACAATAAAAAGTAAAAGTGTGAGTCAGACTATTTGTAAAGGACAAGTTGAAAAAGAAAAAAAAAAAAAAAAAAAACTGAAAGAAAGAAAAAGTGTAAAAGAAATTGTAGTAGACATTGCAAAGACAATACTATCTTGAATAGAAAGATATCTTTTGTTTTTTTAGAAACTCTAAAACAATATAGAAAAATAAAAATTAACAAAGTACTTATGCATGTGTCATATTATTTACCAAGTAGATGTGAGAAAGAGGCTTTTCTTTATTATGAACAGTCCCGAATAAAAAAATTTTAATATAATGCAACAAAGAAATATATCAAATTTGATATAGCCTTAAATCTAATTAAAATACAATATCATCCGAAAAAAGGTGGATTGTATTGCATATAAATGGCTTATATTACATTGAATTTGATATAATTTAATATGATTAAATAGAGTGAAAATAAAATTGTTAAGTTTAACACAGGGGGGCATACTATGGTCCGATTATTGAAAGCCCAACTGTACGTTAACCCTCTAACGAGTAAGGAAACACAGGGGGCCATATACTATGGTCCGTCCGATTTATTGAAAGCCTAACTGTACGTTAACCCTCTAACGGGTAAGGCTGCCTCAGAGCAGTCTTCATAAAATTTACCACAAATGCATCAAATGAGCGTTTTATACTTAAAAATTAATATATTCCGATAGAAAACTATATTTGCTAAATATTTTGCTCAGAAATTTTTCGTGTGACATTCACGGTTTGGAAGCGAGAAAGCTTTAAAACCAAAATATCGTAAATTTTCAAAATTAATAATTTTTGAAAAAAAACAGTTTCTAAAAATCTAAAAAAACAATTTAAGTGGATAAAAAATTCTTTATAATAAAATATAAGTAAGATTGAAGCTTTATCTTTAATAATAAGTCCTTACTTTAGTCCAAGGACTCACAGGAGCTCATCAGGAATCCTCTAAAGGACATCGTCTTAATTAATTTATTAAATATTGCAGAAAGAAGACATTAATTATTAATAGCAAAGCGTAGAAGTTTGAACAATATAAATTGAAGTTTTGATACTTTTTCGCTTAATTTCGCTTTTTCCAAAAAGCGAAAATCGCGATTTCTTCTTAAAGCGGAGCAGAAAAAAAATAGTTTTTCGAGTGTGGTAATATCTTGGTAAGATAAATAATTTTTGTCCAAAACTTCTCTTTTATATTCTTTAGTTTCTAAAATGCGCCCTAAAATATTTTGGCTCATATCGCCTAAAATAGGCAACAATAAACAATTTTGTTGAACTTTATATTTTTGTTTTTTTATTCGAGTGTAGCACATGGAATGAATTTCGTTGCAAAACATCGTTTATCGTTTGCCAGTTAGAGGGTTAAATTAAAATTTTATATAAATAACAATGCAAAATTTTGAAGTCAAACTAAAGTTGTCAACCCTGAGCGTAAAAACCATACGTTAACTTGGTAAAATTCTGAAATAGAGACGGAGGAGGTTAGAAAAATAATCAAAAAGCTAAAAATAGAATATTTGTGTTGTTAGTGTTGTCACTTCTGGGTATAATATACAATAACAGAAAAAGCTAATAGGAAAGAAAACTGCAATTTAGCTGCATTCGATTCGAGACCATACTTAAGTGTGATCGCTAAACGGTCATGACTTGGTATAGTTACGTTTGTAATGTAAGATGAGCGCAGGTTTGATTCTTTGAGCCGCAGGTTGTTGAAAAATTTATCATATAGAGACAATCTGACAATTATAAGACACAAATAATAATACAATTTAAATGGAAAATCACTGATGAGCCTGTCCATAAAAAGGCAGAAACTAGTCTAGTCTGATTTAAAAATTAATAGTGTTTATAATTTTTAGAGAAAAACGTTTATTCTTCTTCTTAACCTCAACATTTCTAAAATAAAAATTTTTTCGAATTGATATTTTAAAATGTATCCTTTTAAGATAAGTTTAAAAGATATTTTCAATGAAAATGTTTAAGTATAATGTTATGAATTTCAAAACAAAAACGTCACTTTTAAACAATAGCGGTAATCACTCTTGATAGAAAAGTTTTTCTTGGAGGAAACATTATCGATTTCTTTTTCATTAAAGAGTGAGCGTCTTTTTTAGCAAGTTGGTTTTCAACACTGTCAGCTGATCTTTGTTTACATTTGTTCTAGGCTGAACACGTTTTTCACCAAATGTAATTAAAAGTTAAATAAGCAAAATGCCAAAAACATCAGAAAAAATTAAAATAATTAAATTTATAGTGGAAAATGCAATAACACAAATAGGTTTTATGCAGCATTTTCAACTTGGAGGTAAATTTTATTAATATGTAAACATATATATAATTCACAATTTATTTAAAAAATATGAAATTATCTTGTGACGCTTAAAATCAGTTGTTCTTCTGTCAAAAAAAGTTTTTCTTGTTTTCTACTACAACTTACTCAAGGTTTGAGTCAAAGAAATATCCTATCAAGAAAAGGAGAATCGAAGAAAACGAGAAAAAACAAGTCCCATACATTTTGTTGTTGTATCTGTCAAAAGTTTTCTTCTTTTTTCGTTTTCTTCGATTCTTCTTTACTTTTCTATCAAGAGTGATTACCGCTAATTTATTTTAATTTTTTTTTTTATATGGGACAATACATTGTTTTGTATATTAATTTAAATTTTTCAATCTAATATATATTGCCCGTCTACTAACATATGGTATAACATATTGTAAGATACAATTAAAAATTCCGTCTTACTGAAAAATTATAGTGGCAATTAAAATTGTATTTATACTATTGACGATGTGATATTTAATTATATTTAATTGTACAAAATTGGATAACATTATGCAAGATTATATGATACTATTTTTACTCGGTATATTACAATATCATACGACTACAACTTATTCGTATGAGTTAGAGTTTGAGTAAAGAATAGAATTTATAAAAAATAGGGATGCTTTAGAAAAATAAAATATAAAAAATTACAACCTTAACTCTTTTTTCATATAATTTTACTTTATATTCTTTTTTTTTCAAATTCATTATAATGCCAATGGTTAACTACAAAAACAAAAAACACGTACAAGTAAACATAATATTTCCTGCAACCCTTATAGATAATGTCAATGATTAGTAAGGTGGTAGATATTTTGAAGAGCCTTTTTCCCCTATATTTCAAATAATTCTAAAATGCGGCAACTCTGGGTCCACTATTTAGGCAATATGGTTATCAAAACTTTTAATAAGTGTCTCTTTTGTTTTGCTGCTTTACAAAAAATCCAAAATTTACTAAAATCGGGTCGGGATACCTCCTCCCTTTTAAGTGCTCATTAGAAAATTCACAGATTTAAAATATGAGCCGCCCTAGTATGTATATGTGTAAAATACATTACATACATTAAAAATAAAATATATCTAAAAAAAGGGATCCAAAACTTTTATATTTTTTAGCACTTTTTTTGTTTTTTTTTCGGTATAAATAAAATAATTGCAAACATTTTTTTCTCTATCATCTACTCATACGTATACAGATACTATATATATATATATATTTTTAATTACAATTGGGCAGAATACCAATACCACTATATCACACTAATACAAACACACTTTCACATTATTTAAACACCTACACAAAGATACAAAAAAAAAGGAAAAACCTCATATTTCGAAAATATATTTCGTAAATTCTGAAAAAAAAGTGTAAAAAATACCCATTTATATAAACTTGTTTTTTTTAGTATATACACACTCTCACTTATACCTTAACATATGTATAATTGTATAGATGTAATGACTAGACGCCGACTAAACACTTACATTTTATGTCAACCCCCCCCCCCCCCCCCCATCACCCTTTTCTGTTTAACTTCTCATTTCACTGCATTTTACTCCCAAAAGCATCATTCTAGAAACAACTCTTAGTGTTTTACTCCCAAAAGCAGCATTCTAGAAACAACTCTTGGGGCTTTTACAAACTTTGTATTCATTATTATTTAGAGAGTTAGATTGATGTAAAAAACAAAAAAAAAAAACTTCATAGAAATATGAATACAAGAGCAATAATGTAAATATATAAACTTGGGTAAAGAAATTGCAGCTTGAAAGTTGCTTAAGGCCACAATTGAAACACTATATTGACAGGTAAGGGTAATTATTTTGTCTAATGATGTCGCAATTTGTGCAAAGTGCAGTTCTTTAACTAAAGTTCTTAAGCACGTTTGTACATGTGTTGGTTTATTTGTTCTATATTAATATACTAATTCTTAAATATCCCAGCGACATATTTTTAGGCGAGAGTTAAAGTTTTTAATTTTTATTGTTTTTTAGTAACTTTACTTAAAAGGAAAGTATAGCAACTGATAAACTTTGCTATTTAAATTGAATATGTTGGAGAGATGTCACATTACAGAATTGTCTGTTTTGTTATTTTAAATGCCACATACAAAAACCCCAAATTTTTCTGATATTTGTATAATTTCTCTCAAGTCAACTGATGGCAAACACTGAAAATGTCATATAACCCCGATTCATTAAATAATTGGGTAAAAAGAATCCGGTTGAGCTGCTAAATAAAATTGTATCCCTTATTTTTTCTCCTCTATCACATATTCTAATTTCATTCTGACAACATATCCGGGGAGTTTCTTGTCAGTTATGAACCGAATCATGGGTATTTTTTCACCTAGATCCCGATTTACACGATTCTTCTTTACAACTGTTTTTATTTTATCTCGTGTAAATTGAGGGATGTGTCGTTAAAAAAATTGTCGACACCGTCTTCGGACATGTAACAAAGGATACCGTTTAAAATAAATATCACAATATTAAACACACCAACATATACATTTCTGTGCTCTATTAAATTTATCAAAATTCAGTGCAGTTTACGTTCAAAGCGGTTTAAAGTTCCATGTTTTTAGCAAAATTTAGAAAATATTTTATTTTTTAACTGCTTTTAACTAAAAACTTATCATCCGCTGTTTAAAATCTTATCTTATGTGAAAGATTTGATCTTGAAATTATCAATTAAGATTCGGATTGTGACCACCAACGACCATTTATAAAGTATACTCTCGACTGTGGGTCATGAATTTTGGGAAATTTTAAATATTGAAGAAAATAAAAAATTTATGTTTTTTAGGAAAAAATGTGACAATTTCAATCTAAGTTCTGGATATTTTTCGATGCGACGAGAAACCCACTCTGAATTTGGGATATTTTATAGCAGACAATATGATACATATATCACAGCAAATTGTTTAATAAAAATCTAAGATGTAGTTTTTGAAATATTGTCGAATAAATAATGATTTTTAATATTTTTCTAAAAAGACTGCAGATTCATTTTTTTAGTATGTATGAATATGGATGACCATATACAAAATATATATCATCATATACAAAATATATATCATCGTATATGAATTTTTCTAACCGGGCGGTGAAAAATTTATTCGCAGTTTTGATAAAACTAAATGATTTCATTTACAAATATAATAAATATAAAAAAAATGTGAAAAATTTTATTTTCATAATGTTCCCTAAAGTGGACCTTTGATATATTTTCTTATTTTTTTTGATTTCTTTTTTTCCTTTCCAAAATAAGTCTCGCTTTAACTGTTCTTGTCTATTTTTTAAATTTTTCAACATGTTTCACAAAAAAAAAATCGTGTTTACAGCAAACAAACAAGTTAGTATTACATGTGGTAACTCCTTAGAATACTATGTAGGTAAAGACCACTGCAAATGTAGTTAAAAACAAATGAAATTTCATTTAAAGAAAGGACGACTTACACTCCAGTAAATTCAACTAACAAGGTCATTTGTTTTATAATGTCCAAAAGTGACTAACAATTGTAGTAAAAACTAACCAAATGTTAGTAAAAAATAAACAAACATTTATTTTTTAAATAAAAACTACAGTTAAAATGTAAAATTCATAAAACAGTCATTTGATGTGGTTTGTTTTTCTTTTTAAATGAACTACAAGGTTAGTAAAAATTTTGTTTGTTCTACAAATGCCTGACATTTACATTAAAAATAAAGAAACTGTATTACAACCCAAACAACTACATATTTTTAAAGAAGAAGTTCCCTGAGTGTAGCTTTTTACGATACATAAAACGTTTAATTTAAATACAAATGTTTGTCAATTTTACTTCATTTTATGACACTTGATATATTTGGATTCATAATATTCGACTTAGTTTCTCTATTTAACCCAAATACCAGGTGTAGATCTCTAATAGGGAACATGGCCATATAAAAAATTAAAAGATCCAAGGTTTCGTATAAGGTAAGACTTGTAAAAATTGGATAATATTTTAGAAATTTAGAGCAGTTTAAACATTGGGTATGTCTCTTACTTTAGCAAAAAAACTACACGGCATTTTAAAAATCTATATACAGAAAATTGAAACTAATGTATTACAAAAATGACAAAAATCGTATGGAAATGACAAGAATCGTATGTTTGAAAAAAAAAAAATGTGAAAATAAGTTCAAAATGACATTGCAGGAAATATTGCCAAATTTGGCAGATATTTTTTGCTAAATATTAGTAACGTAAGAATACCAGAATACCCTATGGGGAATGAGGAGTCAATTGACCTAAATGTGACTGGTTAAAGAAGGACTTATCACAGGACTGGTATAATTTAATACTGAAGTGGGTTAAGCAGTGTCAATTGTCCTAAAATTAACAATCCTGTGACTGGTAAAGGAAGGACATACCACTTAACCAGAATGCTTATTAGCACGAAAAAGCTAGTTGGCCAGCATTTTACCCATTGGAAGCTGTTAAGTTTTAGTTTATTTTATACGACATGATCCTTTTGCGACAGTCTTGTGGTATGCCCATCTTTGGTTAGTCCTGTGGCATGCCACTATGTGGCTTAAAGCAGGACAAATGAACCCCTCCTATGACAAGCCAATGTTAAAGTTGCCAGTTGTTTACATAGAGTAGGGTTTAGCAGATGACCGGTCTCTGGCACGAATGGACCGATCCTGTGGCACACGCAGAACCGGTCCCATTCCCCATAGGGAAGTTACATTTCAGCAAAAATTGAAGTTAACTAAAAGTAAAAGATTTTGTAGACAAAACATATAATAATAAAAAGTAAAATTTTTAAAGTTTTTTTTTTTAAATTTTTTTTAACGCGAATACAAACCTGCCCTTCTGAAATCAACAATTTACAATTTTAAGCAAACATTTTTGTTGATTTTAGTAAAATATACTGTTATTTGCATTTCATTAAATTTAAGTTGAATAAAACAAAAAGTTGTTCTATATTTTTATTTACTGGTTAAGTCTACAAATATTTAGTAAAAGCTTTTGTTAATTTAAGCAAAGTAAATTGCTATTAATTGACTAAAATTCAACTCGAATATAACTTAAATTTCGTATAGTTAACAGTTTTATTTTTGCTGTTCTTATTCTATTAATATTTAGCAAACAAAATACTGCTAATTTTAACAACAGAAATAGCTACTAACTTTTTCTGCTATTTACATATGTTTATTTCTATGAGTGTATCAATTATTAGCCAATAATGTAGACTGGTCTTTAAAAACATGAAATATTAACTATTACGGTAATGACTAGCGCGCGGAAGTTCATGTAAATATATGTTTGTAGGCATTAGCTAGAGTTCATGGGAAAACACGGGAAGTGTTCTTAATATTTATATGGCAACATAGCTAAGAAGGAAGACCTAAGAGTTCTTATTGTAGTATAAGCCAAACAAAATTATGTGTACCAATATAAAAATATGTGAAAATTTTGAAAATAAAATTTGAAAATATTTAGTAGACATTAACAGTAATGAAATTTTTTGTTAAACTAACTTCAGCAAATATTAACTTGTTTGGCTGAATTTTGGTACACGTCAATTTTTTAGCTGCTTACATATTACAATATAACATGAACTCATATGTCTTTCTCTTTCGCTATGCTGTTAAATAAATTTAAGACACAGTTCGCGTTTTTCTCATGAACCAAACATTCTTTTTCCCTCGTTTTTTAAACAAAATAAATGTTTCAATATTTTTTTTTACTTAAATACTTTAATTCTTAGCGAAATGGCATGATAAATTGTGCAAAAGATGATACACAAAGGAGTAGCGAAATATTGAAAATAAAAAACTTTTATATAAAAAACAAACCTTAACTCAAGTAAATAGAAAATTTAAAAATAAAATAAAAACTTCAAAAAACCGCGGATTTATTTGTTAATGCTGTATATTTATTTAAGATATTTAAAACGGTTGACGGTCTCTTGTTTTATTTTCCGAGTTGCACAGTGTACTTAAGTTAAGTTTTCTTCAATTCCCTTCTAACTCTGTATATATTCTTTAAATAGACTATTTTTCTAGTAGTGGCTAGTTGATATCACTGTCCCGAAAATAAAATCGTTTGGAATAAATTTAAGTTATTCGAATTCACATTATTCCTTGCTACAAAAAAAACACTTCACAAAACTTACACTGGGTTATCAAACTGTTTGCTAGAAAAACATTTCAGGGTTAAATGAACATTGGCAAACTGAGATTTACAAAATTTCAAAAGGGGGAAAAATATTTTTGCATGCATGACATGTAATTGTAGTGATGCATAAATATAAGGTACAGTAGTGTTGTGAAAACTTCATATACATTCATAGTAAACATAATTGTCTAATCAATAAGCTTTAGAAACAAATTGGGATTTCACGTTACATGAGCTCCCCAAAAAATTTTAGCTCAAAGGTTTCTATAGAACCTCATACCATTGACTGGACACACCACTATGCATATTAGAACAACAGAAAAACCCGCCATGCATAGTGGTCAGTCCAGATCTACATATTACAAACTCCACATAGTGATTTAATATATTAGAAAAAGGCAAATGTAGACCCTTTTTTGCCTACCGACTACCCCAACTATGCTACCTAACTAATACGCGTACTTTTTAATCCTTATTGTGTATTTGACGTAATTTTGCATATGAATGAATGAAACTTTCGCGTCCCTTTGGGTAGTTGTAACAAACAAACAAACAACAAAAAAAAAAAAAAAACGAAAACAACCACATATTGAGATACCCGGTGTAAAAAAGCATAATCATATAAGTCGTTATATAAGTACTTATTTGGTAATGGCAAATACTGACATTACAAATCTCAGTAAAAAATATATATGGTCTTATGTTTTTTCATTTTAAAATATATTATAACATGTGCTTATTATATTGTGTCATTCATATCCATATATTATTATATATTTCTTATATAGTAATATATATAATTATATATTGTTAAATATAAACCTTTATAAAATAAAATAGTAAGTACATATGCTATACATAATAAGATATGAAATATCTATTGTCATATATAATATTATATTATATATGACAATAGATATATAAGATAATATGTAATGGTATGGTAACATATAAGGTATATAATTTAAGATATAATTATATATGTATGCACAGCGCATACTTTAGGGACACGGCCAAAATTGTCCCCGAAATATGCGGTGTATCGAACCAACTGTCCTCATCTTATATGCTAGATGTATGAAAAGGCGCGAAAACTTTGCGGACAGTCCCCAAAGTAAGCAAATGTCCCTAAACTATGCGGGGGAACGAACCGCATATTTCGGGGACAATTTTGGGCGTGTCCCTAAAGTATGCGCTGTGCATACATATATGTATATATATATATTATTTAAGATGTAATAACATATTATAAAAAATATTTTTGAGTCTTCTAAAGGGTCCGCCAAATAACTTTTTTTTTTTGAACTCCTGAACCAATTGGACTTTGTATGGCGTCATATGCAAAATTCGTCTCAATGATGTCTCCGAAATGTTCAATTGTTGAGAACGACGGTGAATTGATGTTGATGGCGCTTCACGCACACTTTCTGCCACAGCAGCAATATTCTCGGGTGTACGCACTGTTTTTGGCTTTTCCCGCTTTGGTTTATCGATGAGGATGCCAGTTTCTTTCACTTTTTTCACAAGATAACGAACATACGGACCATATTCGTTCAGCGGAAGATAAAACTAATTATCTGTCAAATCAGACATGAGCTAAGTGTTACCATTCACGAAATAAGCACTAGTTGAAAAAAAAGTTAGATGGCGGACCCTTTATAAGATATGCTTATATATGTTACTATATGAATAATGCAATTCAAGTTATAATTATATATGACATTATGATTAATAATTTAGTTTAAGAAATGATTATATATGGTAAGCCATCATAAATATTTTTAATGCATATAGACATAATTATATATTGCAATATGTAACCCCATATATAATTATATATGCACAGATGTCTAAATTATTTTGCTTTATTTTTTTTTATTTTTTTATTTTAAGTAATATATATCATGGGATAAGTAAATTCAGTTTAATCTCAAGATAGCTCGTTTTATCCACCAAAAATTACTTATCTTTTTGGATCTAATTGAATCCAAACAGATCCAAATTCGCTTCTCGGAATATTTTGGGATAAGAATAAATATCGGTCAATATCAAATGAGATCTGATTTTGTATTTGAGATGTAACTTTTTTTTGATCGATTGGGGAAGTCGCTTAAAATAATGACATATAATTATTAAACACCTTACAAAAAATAGAAAAATATGTGGTTACCTATATGCGTACGAGTATAAACAAAAAATAATAAGTCTAAAAATAAATTTAAAACAAAATGTTATTAAAATGTGCCCACACAGGTATCGAACCCGAAGCTCCAGGTTGACTGTGTACCACTCTACCATATGTGCTATCTCGACATGTTACACTTGATAGATAAAAACATAAATGACTTAATTGCAAAAGATTACATTACTTTTCAGTTTACAAAAAATCAAAAATAAGTTTTTATATATGGTACTTGTGGTACCGCATTATTTTTTGTATTGAAATAATGGCAAAATTAGCTAGTTATTAGTGAGTCCTTATAATATGTATTAAATTAATGTAGATAGTATGAGGGTGTCATTATTGGTAGTAAGAAAAGTAATGACATGTCATTACCATTTCTACACTGGGTATGTCTACAAACTTTGGTATCTGTATCTAAGGATAGGGCATACATACAAGAAGAAAAAAAAAAGAATTGTACGTGTAATTAGAAAGTTGCGCGTCATATTATTTCCGCAGCTCTACATTAGTTAATATGTGGTCAGTTTGCTGCGTATGTGTGCGTAAGGGCTTGAATACATTAGTACGCGATGGTTAAAAACAACCTTTTGGGGATTTTGAGCCAGAAAAAAAAGCAAATATACAATTCATCTTGGCATCCACACACATAACAAACTCATTTTTCAATGTCGTTTTTTAGACGGTTTTAGAGCCAAATTTTGTAGAAAAATAATTTCTCATTACAGTGTTTTTTTTTACATACAAATTGTATGATGCTGTAAATTGTGTTTAGAGATGGTCATCGCGTTTGTTGTTGTTGTATAAAATGTCAGATAATTTGTGCGTTGTTTAGGTTTATGTCGTTTACATATTTTAATAGTTGTGGGGAAGTGGTTGTATCTTACACATACACATACATATACACTTCCATTTATGTAAGCTATGCATATTAAGGGGACCCTCAATGTATGAGAAAATAAAAGATTCAGCTGTTTCAAACTCGAAGACCAGTTCTGTGTTAGGCTAAAAATTGCAGTGCCGCACGATTGTGAGAAAGAAATTGGGCCAAAATTTAAAGAAATACGTTCGTAACTATTCAGGAGTCAACCATAGGGAAGTAAAATTTATGAGCTAGCCGCATTATTTTTGTCTCCCCTATATTACTCTAAGCCAAACATACCCTCCATCTCCGTTTTTTTTTGTAAAATTAAATAAGCAAGTCTGTGGTCATTTTGGGCCCCAGGTCCATATGGGATACTGATGTCGAAAATATTTTTTTATTAACCTTTTCGATTTTAAATATTTTATGACAACAAATTAGCTTTGTTATTACCAAAAAAATACAATTTCCTCGAAACCCGCAAAAATCAAAACTTTGCCCTACTCCAGTTTACCGGGCGATATTTTTTAGTTTCATTCTCTAGGATGCATTTAACAATTCCATGAAGTTCAAAACTAAATTTTATCGATTTTGTTAAAGAAAAGTTTTTTAAAATTTGAAATTGGAGATTTGAAAAATTTCCTAAACATATTGTCCGTTGTTGATATCACCGTAGGACAGGTTAACGACATCTGAAAAAAACAGATTTTGAAATAAATCATTAATAACTTTTGTATTATTAATAACATCTATAAAACCATTTTAAATAATTATATTTTTTTTTCTGTTTTGGTAAATTTTGATGAAAATTCAGCTTATTTTTGTATGGTGACCCCCTGAAGGGTTGGTGATGGAGTATAAGTTTGTTTTTGTGAAATATTGGGGAGACAGAAATAATGGGGGTTGCTCATACGTTTTACCTATCTATGGGTGACTCCTGATTATTTACTAGCTTTATTCTTTCCATTTTGCGCCAAATTCGTTCTCACAAACTTCAATGCACGTGAATCACGGCAATTTTCAACCGATCAAGCTAAAATGTTTGTCCAATTTTTTTACCCTAACATCTACGATTTACGAAAATGGAAACATAAGGACCACCTTAATGTATATGTGTAACATAATAGATGTTTAGGTAAATGAGTAGGATCGATAAAAAGAGGAAAACCTTTTCCTTTTTACAACATATGAGCCCATTAAAATAAGAGTAATTGTTATTTTTTTGTTAAACGGGATTTCAGGTTGACTGTTCTTTTTTTGTTTCTGTCTATATGTTATTAAAATTTATTTAACAACATTGAAAATGAAAAATGGGACTTAAAGGATCAGGCTTTGGTATGTTGACAAATTTGTGTTTAAATTAAAGATCATTTATATGATCAATTCTACGAATAAATACATCAAAATTGTGATTAAATCGCCAGTGAGTACTCCAATTGTGCATAATTTTTTTTTGGGGCGTATAATATGTAATTTCCTGTTCTCTGGTTAAGACTTTGATATAAAACAACAATATTGTTAACTAAAAATTTCACAAATGACATTTTTTATAAGTTTTGGGAGGAAAACTAAACTTTTTGTAATAAACATTAACAAATGCATGACCATCGAGGTAACTACCCTGCGGGAAATAAAGGGTCGATTGATCCAAAGTGGTAATTCTGTGATATAAGATTGGGGAGCACGTGACTATATTATGGTGACAAAACATTCACTGGTTGATACCAGATACATCACGTAACTAGAGAAAAAGTAACATAACATCAAAGTGTACTGAAGCAACTAGGGTCGTTGCAGTTGAAGTTGGTACCAAAGAATGCAGTTCCTTGACTGCTACAAAGTTAACTCAACACTGAAGGAATGTCAGATATGGCGATTTATCGCCAAGCGTCGCGATCTTAAAACTCGTTTGGCAACTTCATTTTCGAAATGCCGACTGGCGATTTTTCGATTGAATGGAGATTTTACACATAAAATATCGCTACCACACTTATTCAAAAACTTGAAACACTTTACAGAATATAAAATAAAATTTAAATATATCTGCATATTTTTGTCGAAGTATCTGGTTTAGATATTTTACAAGATTTCTGGGAACGATTTGTATTTCTTTGGGAACAAAATTTAAAACTGAGTATATATTTTGTTACTCTGCTTTATAAGTTATACATCAAATTTGTGCTGAATTGTTGCAGCTCCTTATTTTTATAAAGACATTATTGTGAATTCGAATTATAATGCAGAATGCAAAATTAAAATGTTCATGAAGTGCTTTTTAAAAGTGTTGAAACATAAAAATTAGTAGAAATTGTTTGAAAGTTTGCAAAAAAATCTATATTTTAAACATCCGGACTTCTTGTCTAGTTTATGTACTTTTCCAAATTTAAATTGTTATAATGAATTTAATGTTATAGTTTTTTGTTGGGTATAGACAAAATAAACTATTTTTATAATTGATTTTTGTTGTGCGTTTTTAAAGGTTTATTGAACAGGTGGTATGACACTCTGTTTTGAATAAGTGCAGTGACTTGTTCCGGACGGGCTTTTTAGCAACTAGTACATAAATTGACACACGCTGAATAAAAAGTGACATGTTACTTGCTAATTACTTTCCGCATGCCTGGCGACGTGTACCCCTTAGACCAATGAAGTGGTACCTTACAAAACTACTCCACTCAAACTATACCTAAACAATTTTTCTCCAGTTCTACGATACATACACCTGCACCAGTCACGGGATAATTTTTTTTCCCACTGGTTCTGTTGCAGATCACATAAATCCTAAAATGGTCATACTTTGACACTCCCTACTTCTAACTTGTCCCGTAGCATATTCATTTCAGTCAGTACGGTGATAGGTTACCTTGGTCAAGTTATTCACCACGTCAAACAGTGCTCCAAAGATAGCAATTTTCACCTCCTATGACAAGCCCATGTTAAAAGTACCGTTCACTTTTATATTAACAGAACCGAAACTTAGACTGGTCCATACACACAAAGTTCTAGTCACGTGACCATACCAGTGACTGGTTCATTTCCCGCAGGGTACATGTTATTCCTCACCTCGGTGACATGTTATTCCTCACCTACAGGTAAAGATTTATCAAAATTTGTTATTTAAATTTACTAAATGTCCAGTTAAAATTAACAATTGAAAATTTAAATGGAAAACATTGAAAAATTTGAAATTAAATTGAAAATTTAAATCGGAAACAGCAACAAATGTGTCAGTTAAAGCCCAGTTAGTAGCTAACAGGACATTCAGTAAGGGGGCATTAATCGAATATTATTTAAAATTTTCAAATTTGTAGTAAAAACTTAATTACCTGGTTCAAAATCAACATCGATTTATGAACATGTATGATCTTATTCATCCTCATTAGAGCGGCATTTTATTGTAAGAAGAAAAACTTTGTTTGCTAAATTCAAATCTATTGTTCAGATTATTGTATTATTAGATCTTTAAGGTATTTGGTGAGAATTTGAGAAAAATCGAATCGCTTTAACCCGCGGCGCCACGCTACCAATTATCTCGATTTTTGAAAAGATGAAAGATGTCTTTCGACACATAATAGCTGAACATGAAAATTTTTTAAATCACACTGACATTTTCTGAGATATTACGATTTGATTTTCACTAAAAATTCTATTCTAGAAATTTTTTAAAAATTGTCTCTGAATTTTTTGTTTTTACACTCAAATACCGCAAAACATGCTCTCATTTGATTATAATTAAGTCTGAAATTAGAGATAATGTATCACAACATATATTTTTAAAAATTAATTTAAATTTTTTTCCGTTTTTATCAGAAGATTTGTGCGCAGGTCGCCAAGGATTAAGTTATCCGATTTTTCTTAAATTTCGCACCACAAAACTATTGGACCTAGTTATACAACAATCAAAACATTAATTGAAGACAAGCAAAAGTTAAAAGTTAATCCTTCAATAATCCTGTGTATAAAATTGAAAGTAATAACAATTTGCTATGTACACTAGAGGTGTTCAACTTTGTATGGCCGTTTATCAAATTGAGTTCTAAAGTCAACGAATGGGCTAGCTTGGTTCCTTTGTACATAAAAACATTTAATATGAAGTTTGGTCCCGATCGGACAAAGAAAAGTCGAGGCGGAAATCGATTGAAAATTGACAGTGTGTTTTGTATGGAAAAAAAATGACTTTTTTGCATTTTTTCAAAATGCAAAATCCACCGAATTTAAATAGGTGCCCTAACTAAATTAACCGGGGGATATGTCTAATTTTTGGTAGTTTAATTTAGAATTTTATGCTTAATAAAACTTTAGTGTGCAAATTTATTTTTTTCCATTTGTGTTGAACAAAATTTTTTTAAATTTGATTTTGGAGATTTGAAAACATACCCTAAAAATATTTTTGGTTTTTGACGTCACTTTAGGACAGGTTAACGACATCCAAAAAATAATATATTTCATATCTCACAGTTAATGAGTCCACTAAGTAAAAAAAAATATTTCGGTAATTAATTTTGAAAACGTTTAGAATGTGGGCTCGAAATTTGTAATCAAGTGGTATTTGGCACATTAGTGGTCTGGGGCATTATTTATTACTGGGCTAATTCTTCACCGATTTTGGATTTTTATATCTTTTTGTAAACGTTTTTGTGTCTTGATCTCGATTAATTTATAATATGGCACAAAAACTGCTTCGATATTACTTCTTTTTTGAAAAAATGCAAAAAAGTAATTTTTTTTCCATACAAAACACACTGTCAATTTTCAATCGATTTCCGCCTCGACCTTTCTTTGTCCGATCGGGACCAAACTTCATATTAAATGTTTTCATGTACAAAGGAACCAAGCTAGCCCATTCGATGACTTTAGAACTCACTTTCACTTTCTTGAACACCTCTAATGTACACTCTTCGAAAAAAACCTGTAAAAATAGCAGAAAAATCTACTAAATATTAGTTAAAAATGAGTTTGCAGAAAAAATTGCCAAATTTTGGAAATTGTTTTGCTTAATACTAATAAAATCAGAATATCACAAATAAATCTGTTAACTTTACAATATTTTAGTTATATTCGATGTGAATTTTAGTTAATTGAAGATAGAATTTTAATAGCAAAAACTTTTAGTGAATATTTTTTGACTTAAAATAGCAAAAAAAAAACTATAATATTAACAAAATTTTTGCTTTATTTATCTCAAATTATGTAGAATGCAAATAACAGTTTAGTTTGCTAAAATCAACAGAAATTTTTGCTAAAAAATTGTAGATTTCTGATTTCAAAAGGGCAGACTTTTATTCTCATTAAAGAAAATAAATATAAAAAAACAACTTAAAAAATTTCTAATATTGTTAATTATTTTGTTGTCTACTAATATTTAGTAAATGATTTTGCTGATTTGGACAGATTATTTTACAACTTTCAATGAACTGAAATTTAGCTCAAATATAACTAAATATTTGTAAATACAACAGATTTATTTTTGCTATTCTTGTATTAATAATATTAAGTACAAAAATCTGCTAATTTTTGAAGTTTTTACTGCAAGGTAGTTTTGAACTAATTTTTTGTAGCTTTTCTCAGTTTTATTTCTATGGCCGTAATTTTGTGATTTTCCGAACTATTTGCAGATAAATTTAGAAGTTATCATTCAACCTTCAACTTCCTTTAACTTAAAAACCCTGTTGATTTAGCTAATTTTTTCTGCACATTTGTCTAATATTGTCAACGTACTCAACAAATTATTTACTTCAAATGTTTAACTAACTTTTTAGATAAAATTTATGTCACTTGAATTTAGCAGAATGCGGTTCTCAACTGTACTCAAAATTATGCTGGCGCAAACTCTGGTACTTTTTTCTGCTGTCGTAGCTTTTTCAAATATTGTACTGGCTTTTTTTTATGAGTGCACCAAAATTTCGTAGCTTTCTTTGGAATGTGGCTTAGTTTTTGTAAGACTCATGAAATCTGGTATGTGCTCTTCCGCCCTCTCCCCCCACGAAAATATCCCCGCCTCATATTTAGTATATCAAAAACGTGATACCACTCTTTTTCAATCACATCAAAGAATCAACCACCAAACTAACAAGCAATGAATACAACATCCTTAGTAAACAAAAATAAAAAAGCATAAAATGTCCTGTAAGGGAATTCCCCGTTCTACTTGTTATTGAATATCCTGTGTCAAGTTAAATTGAACACACACAATACGCTACAGAACACAAAAAACACCCCAACAAAGCACTTAACACGACGGCGACATGCACTTGAATTTGTACAAAAGCTACATACAAATTGCATACACTTGCATGTGAAACACTCACCTGCAGAAAATTAATACCAACAAACAAACATACATACATACCCAGTCAGAAACTGCCGATGGTACACACAGAGAAAAATTTAGCTATTTGCCAACTGAAATTCGGGTACTGCGACTCAAATTCGGTTAATACGAATTTCAGTCGGTTGGTAAAACTGAACATTTGTTTTCACAACAAAATTCGGTTAATTCAACTGAATTTTAGTTGAAACACTTAAAATATTCAGAAATCTAATATTAATATCGTTGTACTAACTGAATTTATAAGTTGTTAACCTTAATATACACTTTTAAATTCGGTTGGCACTTTATTTCTCTGTGTGTACACAAAAAATCATGTACTGGGACACTACTAGCTAACCGAGGATTTGTAAATAAACTAATGACGAAAGAACACTTCATTAAAACGCTTTACCAGCGTTTCAAAAAAGCGTTTTTTGTCTAAAGAAAAAAGCGTTTTTGGTCTGAAGAAAAAATCATTGGCTGATACCACCACGTCAACGTTGGGATAGGTGTTTTTCCAGTGCTATGCAGTCAGAAATTACCAACGTCTCAAAAGTCTAACCACTTACAAAGCATGATGGTTTCTTTAAAAATGTTTGTATATGAAAGGTTCCGAGTTCGCTTACGGTTTCAGGCAAACATATTCTTGTGATTTTTTATATTTTTTAATATTTTTTTTCTTATAAAATTGATTTGTTTATTTCTTTGAAGCTCTTTTAAGACTATTTTTTTTTTTTTTTCCAAAGTTGGCAATTGAATTGAAATAATCAAACCTTATTCCAGTGCTGACATATTTGAGCAGCCACCTCTTACCCAGCAGTTATTATTGACTTACGTTTTATGTTATGTGTCTGGACAGTTTATATAAAAAGTTTTTTTAAATTTTATTTTGGCAAACAAATTTTTACACCACCTATTTCATGGTTTTGACAACATTTTACCAACGTTGGAAATATTGTTTCCCCAAGCGCTTGTCCGTCACTTTTTGAACAGTTGAACCTTTATTCTAATTATGTTGTCATTTTGGGATTGGGAAAGTACTTTTCGCCAGCACTTGTATCACTTGCTAAAGCGCCTTGCCAGCGATGGTCCGTTTGTCTTTTTTTGACTGGGTACATATATAAATGAAACTTCACCTAAAGTCACACATGTTCTTAGGGTGTAACTGAGGATGATTTTTTTATAACCCTTATGTTAGTTTCAAGTAGACACATACACACACATAAATATATGTTACATGTTTGTGTTGACATACAATTGGAGAACAGGAAAAACTAAGAAATATAAGTGTAGGTACTAGACATACACTAAGCTCAAAAATTATCTACTGAAAAATGTATATTTAAAATAAAATTTATAACACTTTTGAGTTCTTATTCATACAAGAAGAGAGTTTCCTTGAAGGAATTAAAATTAGATTTTTCACTAAATTAATGAAGTGTTCTTCGCAAAGGGAATGATAATTTTTTAAACTTTAAGAAAACGTTTCATGATTTTTATAAAACTACTTTTAATGAAACTTCTTCATTACCCGGCTAAAAATGTTCACATATGTTCACATATGCTCATATATATTTTTATTTTATTTTTTATTTTTTTTTTAAAGAGAAGCAACACGCAGGAAATTCTTCCTATTAATTAATGTGTTGCTTTCTTTGGAAAGGGGATAGTGGAGAGATAAAAGGTGGTGACAGATGAAGGGCTTTAAACATGGCAATACTGTAATTGCGCGATATGATAAGTCTTAGAACAGTTGATGTAGAGTTGGCGAATTTATTGAAGCTTTTTGTTTCATAGCCCTGATTCATTATTTTACTTCAGTGGGGTTAAGTGCTATGGGAACACCGAAGGTGGGCGCAGCGATACATATAAGTGATAGAAAACTCATACATATTATTTTTCTAAATTGATGTTGTCGTCACCGGGAATCGAACCCGGGACCATCTGTGTAACAGTCCAACGCGCTAACCATTACACCACACACAAAATGGAAGTATATGGAATTCCATATGGGCAATTCCTGGGCGACGGACGCGACATTCGCACGCTTTTAGTTGAGCCAAAATCAAAACAGGAATATAAAGATGCGGTATATACCCTCAGTGTATTGAAGCAAGGAAGAGTACTAAATTTGAGGATACACATTGGGCAGAATCAATAATGTAGTATAAAGATATAAGCAAATATGAGCTAGAAACGGAGGCGACAAATAACTTCTGTTGCGTCCGTTTCTCGTGTAATGCAATGTAATGGCTTTTACTTGCATATATGTTCATATATGAAACACATATTACCACATTTCTCCATATTTGCATATATAGTACTTTTCGCTTATAGTCACATCTCTTAGTTGCACACAAGTTGTGGACTATATCGCTAATGTGACTATATCGCTAGTTTTTTATATGCCATTTTGATGCCTATAAATAAATTGTGATATAGTCATCATAAAATGTGACTATATGCAATTTATTTATTATTATAACAGGTGGATAATTTGGAACATAAAAACGATGTTTAAAACGATTCAGCTCAGTTTCCAATTTTTATTTTAGCCTCTTAAATTTTTAAATAATTTTAAACCGAAAAAAATTCAAGATTTTACAATTATATTAGAAATTTTCTGTATTGTGACTATAACTTAAATTATTTGCATATAAATTTACTTTTAGTAGCCAGAGTTTAGTGGCATATAAGCCAAATGTGATTATATCGTGAATGGACTATATCCTAAATATTTTGTATGCAATTTGATTTTAGATGAAAGTAAAAGTGTAAAAATGGATTATATCGCTAAATGGACTATAAGCGATGTGACTGTAAACGAAAAGTGCTGTATTAACTTTTTTAACGGGTTAGACGTGGGAAATTGTTTATAAGTAAAATGAAGTTTTCCATAAAATATTATAAAAACCTCCATTAAGATAATGAAATGTCACAATGGAAGAATTGCAGTAACACTTCACACATCTAATGCAAAAATTCATTGATATTATGCAGATAATTCTCTCAGTTATAACTACCATTTAGATTTATACATTCCGAACACTTTTTAAACATAGTATTTGCATTTATAATGCACTTTACATGTGTATGAGTGTTTGTCTACATGTGTACGTGTTAAGCAGAAGGCATTTTAGAAAATGATAATGATACTGCAGATTCATTAGGGAAAAGTATGTTTAAACGTTTCATATAGAATTTTTCAAAACCATAATATTTACATATGTATGCATTTCGCATTTCGCTTTTTGTTGTTGTTATTGTTTTAAGCAAATAACACACGGTAAAGAAAGTGAAATGTTAATAATTGTCGTCGTCGTCGTCGCATGTTATTAAAGGTTCTTCATACCACATTTTTAGAGTGTGGGTTTCATGTAAACGTGCACTTGCACTACTAGGCAAAAAGTTTGTTTATATGTCTGGATGTATGAATTTGGTAGTGAGTGCAAAATACAAGACCATAAATACTATGCATGTGTGGGTGTGCATTTATGCACGTTTGCATGTATTTGTAAGTAGTAATGTGTATTATATTGGGGTCTTTTTTGTGGGCTGAAGGACGTCTGAGAGGTGAAAATATGTTGTTATAGTATAACTTTCAAGACAATTGTTATAAGTAAGGTTGGGGTCGTTTTTAACGATGATTTCTCTATATACGGAGGAGGATTTAAAATTAACTTAATTAAAAAAAAAAAAAAACTTTAACTAAGGAAGTGGAGAATTTTTCTAAAAAAGACTAGTAGAAATTATAACTATATTAAAACCAGTTCATTACGCGTAGTTTTAAGTACCGGAAAAAACTTGGCAAAAATTGTAATAATTTTATTTTCAATTTATAACGAGCTTTCAACCTCCGTATAATTACAAAAATAAAGCAAATCAAACATATTAGATAAGACCTCATCAGAACCCGAAGTTTTAGAAAAACTATAGCCTCCATAATAGGCAGAACTTTAACAAAAAACTTATTAATCACTAATTTTGCTACATTCTTGTCTTCTTAGTAATCAAGCACGTGGTTAGGGTCTTTTCCTAACAAGCATCATGACGTTACTAAACTTTGAAGGCCAAAAATGTTCTATTTAGAAGATAACATTTTTTTAATGTTGATTATGAAAGCCAATATTTTGAATGATGTGACTGTGTTTTGGTTAATTTTATGTATTTTCTGTTTACAATATAAATTAATTATTCTGATGATGAACTATAAGTACTTACAATTAAATTTATTGAATAATGACTAAATTTAGTTGGTTACAATAAAATTCCAACCAATTTATTCTATGTGTGTATATGAAATAATGAGAACTTGTTAAGAAATAAAACTTTATTTTTGCTTAAAGTTAAATTCGCGAAAATTACTTAAAGTGGAGCTAAGAATTCGAGTTCACATTCGTGATCAACGTCCTAAAATCTATCACAATTAATAAGTCGCATCTCCGATGCAGTTTTAGTGCTTAACTATGCAATTATATTAAATTACAAAAGTACCCCCGTGTAATATAACTTTACAAACGGGCAAGAAGATATCATGCTTTAACAAGGACCTTGAGGAAACTGTTGTTTGTTAAAAAAGTAAAAAAAAAGTGTTGAAAAAATATGTTGAAGTAGTCGTCATCGTTGTTAAGAAATGCACACCCATACAACCTTTTTTTTTATCATACTTTTCAATTCGAAAGAAATGTAAGCGAAAGCATGGAATGCTGCATCTGAGGCTACTTGAAGTACAAAAAAAACTGCTGTAAGCACGAATGCATTACCACCAACAACAACCCCACCAGCAGCAACTGAAGGGTAACAAAAAAAAAAAAAAAATCAGAATCCAACAGTGTTCATCTTAAGATGCACTTCACAAAAGCAGCAGCACCAGTATAGTATGGTCTATGATTTTGATTATGCAAGTAAAAATAAAAGTAGACATGTCTGCTGGCACAAAGTTTTCAATATCAAAAACAACAACAAAAAAAGGGTTAGACTTGTAGCCTTAAGGGTTGATAGTGCATTTTCTTTTTTTACTCATACAAATAAGGTAGAGGTACTTATAAATCTGTTCTGGTTACATATTGTGAGATGTAAATACGACTACTGGATGTCTACACAACTCAAGACGTGAAAGTGAAACAAAAGTATGTCTGCATTTGCATTAACTTTTCAAACACTGAAAGTGAAAGGATGTCGACTGACTGTTTAAACAGCATTCAATCAGCATTTTAAGCAACATTTATTTTATATTAAATAGATCCGAATCCAAAATATATGACGAATCTTAAAAATATTCGACACTTTGAGGAAAAATATTTATAAAAACATTTTATTTGTAAGACATGAATAACCTTTTGTGTATATGTTAGCCGACGTTTAAGAGTGCTAGTTAAATTCATAAGCAGCAATCAATTTTAAGTTTAAAACTAAAGAACTAAAATTACAGTTTTTGCTTAATATTTAACCCTTTGTAGCCCATGAACTTAAAAATTAAAAATTTTTTTGGTAATGTCACATAACATAAAAATATAATTTTTTCATGTAAAAATGTAAATATATGCATATTTACAATAAGTAAAAAATATTATTCACTTACCTACAGGTTTTCATAAAAACAACCCAATTTTTTGCACTTTTTGTATTTTTTTATAAAATTTTAAATTTTCAAACTTGTCCCTATTCGTATTATGCAAGTACGAATAGGGACAAACTGACGGAAGTCAAACAAACTACGCCATCTATGATATTTTTTGGTACTAATTTGATCAGTGGTATGTCACAGTAGGGTCACACAAATTAGAGCGAGCTAAATAAATTCAGTATGTATTATTTCGGGATTTTGGGGTTTGTTACAGTAATGTTACATGAGGCTTTAAAGGGTTAATTAAAGCTTCATCAATTTATAGATGTCATTGAACTTATCACATTTCAATATACAGTCAAAGCCCGGTATAACGAATACTCGGTATAACGAAAACTCGATACAACGAACGAGCAAATTGTTTGCATTGACTACCTTATATACAAGGTAGTCAATGCAAACATTTTGTACAGGATATATCAAACACTTGGTAGATTAGATTAGATTATAGTGGCACTATGCACTGCGACCAGAAATTGGTATTTTGTGCTGCCAGCGAATACACCCTATAGGTTCAGGCTCCCTACGAAGCCAATTATCCTACCAGGTGAACAGTTCCAAACGTCCGATGGCGTCACTATTCGATCACCAAAATAACGCACCCTCCTGTCGGAGAGCCTCGGACATTTGCAGAGAACATGCTCAGAGGTCTCGGGTTCCAATTCACAAAACCTGCACGTATCCGTAGAGGATCGTCCCATCTTGCACAATTGATACCTAAGGCCACAGTGTCCTGTGAGGTAACCCGTTACGGTCCTTAGTTAGACCCTCGTCATAGACAAGAGTTTCCGCGACCTCTCCCCAGAGGGAGATATAAACAGCCTCGCCTGTCGCTGCCCAGGCGATCTGGCCCAATAGGCCCCAAACTCCGACTCCCTCCATCTTCTGAGCTTCTCTCTGACATACCCATTGGGTACGCCACAGAAGGGTTCCGGGCTAATGAATTGTCGACGAGCTCCGCAGTTGGCTAAACAGTCAGCCCGTTCGTTGCCCTCATGCCCCTCATGGCCTGGAACCCAGCCCAGTGTCAAGGAGTTGTTAAGTCCTAGACGATTTAGAGAGTCGATACATTCCTTAACCAGACCAGACGACACATCTTGAGCCCTCAAGGCGGAATACCCAGCATGACTCTAATGGCATCAGTCGGACATGATTTTGAGGCACCAATACATGCCAGCCGATAAATCCTCTTAAGAGTCATCTGAGCACCGAGTTGTTCAACCTTTGTCCACCACGCCAAAGAGGCGTATGTGACCATCGGTTTCACAATGGTGTTAAAGGACCAGTAGACCATTTGAGGTCTGAGGCCCCAGGTCTTGCCAAAGAGCCTCTGGCAGGCAAACATTGCCCTAGTGGCCCTTTTAGAGATCATATTAAGGTGCTCATTCCAATTCAGAGACCTATCCAATATAACCTACAAGTACTTGACGCTATCAGAGAAGCAAATCCTCGTCCCCTGAAGCGATGGCTCAGTGAGACATAACTTACGTCTCCTAGTAAAGGCCACCAGGATGGTTTTCGAGGGATTTATAGTCAATCCCTTCTCCTGGCACCACTTTAAGGTAAA
This sequence comes from Delia radicum, assembly GCA_021234595.1. NCBI lineage: Eukaryota > Metazoa > Arthropoda > Insecta > Diptera > Anthomyiidae > Delia > Delia radicum. The sequence goes on along the minus strand of CM037852.1, from coordinate 184,162,551 downwards.
GTTCAGAGCCTGTTGCATGCGCTCAGAAATTGTCCTGTCATCCCAGCCTGTGACAGAAATAACAAGATCGTCAGCATATCCGTAGGTTCTGAAACCCAGGTCATTAAGCTGCTCAAGCAGCTCATCAATGACCAGAGTCCACAGCAGAGGCGATAGCACACCACCCTGAGGACAGCCCCTAGTCGCCCCTATGGTCCTAGAAGTGTTCCCGATGCCGAATGTAATGACTCTAGAGGTCAACATCTCCAGAGTCCAACTAACGATAACACTGGGGATGTCTTTCCTCAACATCGCAATCCTAATCGCATCGTAGGACTTGTTGTCAAAAGCGCCCTGAATATCAACGAAAGCACACAAGGCTTTTTGCTTCGCCTCCAGTGCCTTTACGATCATAGTGACAACTTGATGGACAGCCGTCTCAGTGGATTTTCCCTGCTGATACGCAAATTGGTACCTATGAATGGGTTTGCGCAGCAGGTACACATCCCTGATATAGTGGTCCAAGACTTTCTCCATGGTCTTAAGGAGAAAAGAACTAAGACTTATTGGTCTATAAGATTTGGGCAAATGTTTCGCTTTGCGCCCAGCCTTCGGTATGAATACTACCTTAACTTCGTTCCAAGCCAATGGAACGTGACCAAATAACAAACTCGACTTAAAAATCCTGGTCAGTTGCGGGAGTATAAGATCCATGCTCCTCTGCAGCAGACACGGATACACCCCATCTGGTCCAGGAGATTTAAACAACGAAAATTTTCTCACTGCCCATGAGATCCTTCCCTCCTGAAACACCCTGTTCGCTAGTCGTATGTCCCTCCCAGATAGGCTAGGAGTCCTAGGAATCCTAGGTAGCCTCTCAGGTGACACACAATCCTGAAAGTGTGTATTCAGTAAGAGTTCACAGGGTACTAAGTCCGTTCGTATGATCTTGTGAAAGAGCCTTCTGAAGCCTAACCGCTTCGGGGAGATCTGAGATCTTCTCGCAGTAGCTACGCCACGTTGCCCTATAAACACTTGGTAAAAGAATATACAAAAATAAAAATAATATCCAATGAGAAAAAAAAAAAAGATTTTTTGTTGGAGAGCCTTTTAATTTAGGAGTACACCCACAATTGTAGTTTTATTTTTCAATAAACTCAGCATTTTGAGAAATGTTAAAGTGTGCAGTCGATTTAGTACAAAAAGTCGTTGCGATATAATGAATATTTCTATATAACGAATGGGACTGATGTAGCATATACCGACCTTTGACTGTATATACAGAAATTAGTAAACTTTTTTGTTGAAACTACTAAAAATTAGTTATAAATAACGTTGCAGAAAAAACTGTTAAACTATCAGATTTTTTGCCACCGGTGTTACATGTAAGTAAACCGACGCAAGTTTAAAAAACGTATTATTTATCATTGAAATTATCGAAAAAACATGCAAAATTTTCGAGTGTCTACACTATGACCTGCAAGTTACTCAAATTATATAAATTCAATATTGCCAAGTATTCCAAATTCTAACATATCCAAAGAAAAATGTTCTTGTAAAATTTTCTTATTTGAAAAAATTATAAAATTTATATTATAAATTGTCATTAAGATTCCTTTGTCCTTTGTTAATTTTTTTTATAAATATACACATAAATATGCCACACTATTTTTTTTTTTTCATTTTGAAGTCTAACATTTCGCCAAATAATTTACTGCCTTCAAAATTTCATTGTAATTGAGTAGCAAGTGGAAAAGTGTATTTGTATTAGTAAAAAAGTGTGAGTGTATTGAGTTTTTCGAACTTGTACCTGCAAGTGACAACGGAGGGTAAGAGAAGAGTAGCAAAACTAAATCTGTTAAATCTACAAAAACTTTAGTTAGCTAAATTTAAGTTAATTTAAAGTAACAAATTAATCTGCTAAAATCAGCAAAAACTTTGTAGACAACAACTATTTGTAGACAAAAAAAAAAATAATAAAAAAATGTGATAATTAAAAAGTTTTTTTTACGATTTTTTTTATGCGAATAAAAATCTTCCCTTCTGTAATCAGCAATCAACAATTTTTTAAAAAAAATTTCTGTTGATTTTAGCAAAATTTACTCATAGGTATATTGAATTTTTTATTGTTGATCTATAAATTGTGTGTGAGATGTTGGTTAGTTCGGTTAAAGATCATGAATATTTTTCCATATTAACAGAAAAATTATAATTTTATTTGTGATAATTTACTTTAATTAACAGAAAAAACACTAGAAAAAAAAAGTTATTTGACACCTGCATGAATATTTTATATTTTCATTCTACTAAATTCAAGGTAAATATAGCAAAAATTTTTTTTTGGTATTACAGTTTTTGTTTGCTGTTTTTAGTCTACAAATATTTAGTAAAAGTTTTTGAAAATTTTAGCAGAGTAAATTGCTAATTTCAATTAACTTAAATTCAAATCGAAAATATCTAAAATTCTGTACTGTTAACAGACTTATTTGTACTGTTCTGCTTTTATTAGTATTTAGCAAAAATAAAAAAAAAAAATCAGCTAACTATAGCAGACTTCTGTACAACGTAATTTTTAACTAATTTTTGAATTAGCTACCAAGGTAGAAAAAAAACTAACCGTACAAAAAAACTAGTACTATCAGGAAACTGCTATTTTTGTAAAAGCCACCGTGCTAAAGATTACCAATAGTAAAACTAATATTGTACTAGAAAAGCAAAATTTTTACCAACATGACAACCAATTAGAAACATTCTTTTTTTATATTTTATTATACTTCACACATTTAAATATGATGTAAATGACTAACATAAGACGGCACTGTTTTGCTGCTTTTTAAAAGAGTTTTATTTTACAGATTTCTCAAAACTAATTGCATTTTAACAGCATCACATTTTTTTAACTTTAACGTTATTCTAACGGTGGCAAGTTCGCTCAATCCAACAATTGGCCACTGTTATCCATGAGATAACAGGACAATACTGTCAAGATTAAGGGACGATTAATGCGAGCTAATCTTACTCATATAATCACGAACTATATAAGAAAAGCTAGAACATTTAATAAAGTTCAAAAATTAAGGCTACAAAAACTACAGCACAATTTCTTAAGGACCATTCTGATATTTACGTATCATGTAGTGATAAAGGTAACATTACTATTATTGCAAAAAAATCATACTACAAAGAAAAAATGAATGAATTTCTTAATAATGTTAGTATTTTTGAACAACTAAGCACTGATCCAACATCATATTTGGAACTTAAACATAATAAATTAATAAAGCAATTACATGGTAAAAATAATCCACAAAACCAATTTATAACAATTGGTCAAAAGAAATTTTTAACTACATATACATCCATGCCACCAAGAATATATGGCCAAATAAAAATACATAAAGAAAATAGACCAATTCGACCAATTGTTTCTACCATTAAATCTGTATCATACAATTTATCACGTTTTCTGGCAACAATTTTAAAAAAATCATTTAATCCAAAGTACTCCATTAAAAATTCAAAACAATTTGTTAGAAGGGTGATGCACATAAATATTCCAGAAGATTTTAAGTTGGTATCTTTTGATGTTATTAATTGTTTTACCAACATTTCCACATTAGTTGCTCTTGGAATCATAGAAAGAGACTTTGATCAATATATCAGTAAAAATACTGCTATTCCAAAAAAGTTGTTTATGGACTTGCTCAAGTTTTGCCTGAATGAATGCAATTATTTTAGATATGAAGACAAAATATTACGTATGAAAACTGGACTTTTTATGGGTTCTAGCTTAGCACCGATTTTAGTTGAAAAAGTACTTGAAGACGTCATTGACAAAATGATGTTGAAATTAAATGTTACCCGTTTATTTTGGTATACATATGTTGATGACCATATTACTGCAATTCCAGAAAATAACATACAGGGTGTATTAAAACTATTAAATGATTACAATGATAATATTAATAAATTTACAGTTGAAATAGAAGAAAATAACAAATTAAATTATACAACTGTTCACCATTTATCAAATGGAAAAATCGTAACAAATTGGTACCAAAAACCAATTGCATCTAATCGTATTGTTAACTATTATTCAGCACATCCATTTCATATGAAAAAGAATACAGCTAAAAATTTCATTAAGAAAGTATTTAGTTTGTCACATAAAGATTTTTGGCATCAAAATCTGAAAAAAATTAAAAATATTCTAAATAAAAATAATTATCCAAATAAAATTATTGATAAATTCATCAATTCAGTTCGGACAGCAAAGTATAAATAACATAAATACATCACAAACAAGCTATACCTATCTCTCGATGACAAAACTAATAATTCGATTTCTGATCAATTATCAACACCACCTGTTAAATATGCTTCGATGACTTACATTCCTAACTTAACTGAAAAATTGTCAAAAACGTGTAGAAATTTTGCACCTAATATACAGATTGCAATGAAACCACCACCAGATGCTAATAATAAAAATTTTTTTGAAAATTTAAAATATCGCCTTAAAAAAGGTGATAAATCGGACGTTGTATATAAAATCAATTGCAAAGATTGTGATAAGTTATATATTGGAGAAAACAACACAAAAATTATCAAAAAGACTTAAACAACATCTGCACTAGCAAAACATGCTAGATCAAACGAACATGAATTTGATTTTGGTAATACGAAAATATTAAAAACAGAACAAAACAAATTTAAATTGCAGGTACATGAAGTTAACCAAATTGTTAAATATGAACAATTTGTATGTAACGACAAAAGTGTAATTTAATTTCTTTTTAAAAAAATATTGTCTTTTGTGATATAAATGTTATATTCTAATAGTCAAATTTGATTTTCAATCTATTTGTATAAAACATAAATTTTTGGTAATTTTACATTTTATTTTTAATTTATAAAATATAATAAAAACATTGTTAACATTTCTTAGATCCTGATGATGAACTGATGTTCGAAATATATAGATTAAAAAAAAACGTAAGAAACGGTGTTTTATTAAGAAGAATTGTAATTTTGAAGCAATACAACATAAAAGAATAAACTGTCAAGATTGTTAGTCCTACTTTCCACCAATGCATAATCGCCCATAGCCGATGCTTTTCCAACACTGAACCGATTGTATTTTTCTGCTTGAGTATTTATGGTTTTTTTACAAGTTCATTTCTATGAGTGTATTACGCCAACAAAAAATAGAAAAAATATAAATGCACTGTACATTTTTTTTTGTCATATATTATTATGACTTATAAAGAGAACACTCATTTTTTGCCAGTTTAATGATATTTATTTGAGTTAAGGTTAACCTATTTGCCGGAAATTATTCTAAATTTTTATAAATTCGTAAAACTAAAAATTTTTATGAAATCATGCTTTTTGAGGTTATGAAAATTTTGTTTACTCCATAAAAGTTTAAGTTATTAAAATTTACTGATGCCTTATTGATTTTACTATTAACCCAATATAGAAAAGCATTATCATATAAGTGGCTGTATAAGAACACCAAAAAAAATTGGACGAGTTTTAATAAATTTTCTTCACTAAACTAATGAAGTTTTGTTCACAAAATGAATGAAAATGTTCTTAAAATTTACGAAAAAGTTTCATAGTTTTAATGTTACGATTTTTAATGAAACTTTTTCATTAGTCGTATACAATTTTTAATAACTAAGACGAAATTTTTCATTAAATTTCATGAAAAGGTGTATTAATTTAATGAAAAGTTTCGAATTAAAAATTCCAGTCACACTTCATAGATCTAATACAAAAATTTATTAATATCATGTAGATAATTCTCTCAGTTTATATATTTGGTAGTGGCAAGTACCTAATATTGTCATTACAAATGTCATTACTTTTAAATGGGGATGTAGCCCAAAATAATGAACCACACCTTTACTAAACACCTTACGAAAATTTAAAAAATATGTGGTTACAAAAATAATTAGTCTTAAAATAAATTAAAAAAAAAACTAAATTTAATAAAAAATAAATTGTTTTTATTGAAATTTTTTTTTTTAATAAACCTGGAAGTCCAGCTTGTCAGTCAAGAGCTCTATCATCTCATCTATCACCACATTTTATTTTTAATAGATAAAAACATAAATGATTTGGTTGAAAAAAATGTCATTACCTTTCAACTTACAAAAAATCAGAAACAAGTAGTTATATATGTACTTATTAGAGGCGGAAAAACAATGAGTCTAAAAATAGATTTAGAAAAAAATTTGAGATTAATAATAATTATTTAAATAATATCAATGATAAAAATAATCATGTACCCATACATTACGCATTACTTTTTCATTTAAATAATGAAGAAAATTAACAAGTTTTTAGTAAGACTTTATTATTTGCGTTAAAGTAATGCAGAGAGTAAGCTGGAGTCATTATTGGAAATCCGAAAAGTAATAAAATGTCATTGCTGTTTCCACTATAAGGGATTGTGTCTAATTGTAGCATGTTCCCTAAAGTGGAAATTTAGGGTTTTTACGCGTTTTAGCATGAATACATCAAAAGTGTAAACTATCATCGATTTTAATTTGCGACATCATTATTTTAAAAAAGTTTCGACTTGAATGCACACGTTTTTATTTTGTCATTTAAAAAAACCCAATATGAAGTGTAATTTTTCGTAAACATAAAAAGTGAATTATAAGCAAGTTTTAAAGAATTTTTCAAGTCGGATATTTCTAAACGGTAAGAATTTTAATCACAATTTTAATAAAACTTATTGATTTCAGAAACAAATATAATAAATATAAAAATATATGTAAAATTTAATTTTCATAATGTTCGCTTTGGTGGACCTTTGATGTTATTTTATTGGTTTTTTTGAAATGGTAAACCCTTAAGCAGCTTTAAACAATACATAAAACGTTTTACGAAACAAAATTAATGTTGTCAATATACAGAACAAGTGATTCTTCTTCGCTACGAAGGCTTGCATTATCTGCTGCTTAGAGCACATGAAAGAAGCGCTTTTCACCTGCTAAAAAGAGACATAACAAATGGGACATCGCGCACAAAAATCATGCCTTCCGGAACTGTTTTGGAAGCGCTCGGTAATCAAATAATGCCTTCCAGAACTGCTTCTGTGTAAGCACTAATTTTTGCTGGGTAAGTATAGTCTACCTAACCCTGTGTACCCTTTCTCACAATTCATAAAATATTAAGGCAATTGGAGGCACCTAAAGTCAGTATCAACAGGTGTCGAAAATGTTTGAAGTAGCTCATATATTTATTTTTTAAAGTATTTCTGCAGATAGAAATCCTTCACGTACAATATTATTGATGCTTATAGAAATGAAATTTTTCGTTTTGTGCTCGTAAAACCTATTAAAACTAATAAACCAAAATCGTTATACTTTACGATACATTGCATACAATGTATTTGTAAGTACTTATTTACTACTCGAATTGGTATTGTAAGTATTTCTCTCTTCTTTTTTTTTTTTGGCGTGGTACAAAAGTATTTTAGCATTCGAATGGTATTATAATAAAAACAAGAACGAAAAAGAATTGTAAAAACTTGAAATAAAATTTGTTACACTAAAGCCCTTTACAGCAGCAGCAGAAGGAAACAAAAACGACTAAAAAAACGCATTAAAATGTCGTTTTGCCATAAATGAAATTGCGTAAACATGGGTTATAACTGCACATATAACTTTTACAAATCGAAAAGAATGTATGTATAATGATTTTTACTATTACACACTAAAACTTACCAAAAAAAAATAACCAACCACCATCTAAAAGGTAAATGAATATAATACCCAGTAGAGATTTTAGGATTTACTGTTTTTGTGAAAATACTCAGACGTGGGCTACATAAATTACATTTCAAAATCTTTGACATGTGAACTTTTTCAATATCATTAATAATCTCAGACCTACGCTCACAATTGTGGGATTACACGCTTCCTTATGAAATTTGTAAAATTTTAAATACCAAACGTGGAGATTAGTAACAACATATGGGTATTTAATTACAGGGAAATTACTCAATTACACCCAATTACATGTAATTAGACGTGAAAAAGTAATTGGTCTGTAATTAAATAAATAAATGAATATTGGTATTATGTCCCATATCGGGTATTGGCAAAATTGAAAACTTTCCAAGGAAGCGGCTTAGCCAACAAGCGTGAGAGTAGGTATGAAATTATTAATTACGAGTATATTACAACTTTCAATAGTGAATGATTGTAAAATGTAATTGACGTCGCCCATGTCTGAAAATACTACCAGAAAAGTTGACCTGATTCTAAAAGGAAAATTTCATTAGATTTGTAATCTGACTGATGATGAATATAATGAATTTTATAATCTGCATCTTGTTACACTGAACATTTTGACACTTTGGAAGGTTAAATTTAACAATAACACTGCGCAACATGAAAAGTAAAACAATTGTACCGATCACAGATCCTAAATACGCTGATTTTAATGGCATACACAGTTTTGTCACTTATGGGCCAGATTTTTAGGAAAACTCTAAAAACTAGATATGCTCTCTTAATTTTTTATGGTTAAAAATTAATGAGACCTTAAACAAAATTTGGGTATCAAATTTGTTTATTAAATATGCAGCATTATCTACTAAAATCTCTTTAAACATTATATGTAAATAGCTTAAAAAATTACTTGTACCAAAATTCAGCCAAAAAAGTAAATATTTGCCAAAGGTAGTTTAACAAAAACCTTCATTACAGTGAATGTATACAAAATATTTTCAAATTTTAATAAAAATGAAAACTATTTAAGTTCGAGGCCATACTCTATATTTCCTTATTAGGATATTGTCCTAACAAATAATCTATAGAGTTTGTTGTTTTCAAATTTATTATTTGACACTTTCAGGAATGTGTTGATAGATCTATTTCGGGAATTTTCTAGATTCCCATCATCAGAACACGTTTTGAAAGCGGTAACAATCCCATGCCAAACAACAAGCATTCATATAAACTAGTTTACTCACTACATGAGAACTAATATACATATGAGCTTGAAGTTAAAGATTATAACCATTGATCAAAAATAAATTGAAAACTTGTTTGTTATGTGCAAGGTCCACCTCTGGTGGATATTCAAGAGGTGGACCTTGCACATAACAAACAAGTTACCGCTTTCAAAACGTGTTCTGATGATGGGAACCTAGAAAATTCCCGAAATAGATCTATCAACACATTCCGAAAAGGTCAAACAATAAATTTGAAAACAAAAAACTCTATAGATTATTTGTTAGGACAATATCCTAATAAAGAAATATAGAGTATGGCCTCAAACTTGAATAATATTCATTTTCATTGCACAATTAAAGGTCGAAAAAACATAATTTTTATTTTTAATAAAAATTATATCAAACTTGTTTTCAAATTTTATTTAAAATTTTTTTTATATATTTGTATGAATTTTAAAATAGTTTGTGGACATTCATTGTAATGAAAGTTTTTGTTAAACTAACTTTCGAACATATTAACTTTTACACTGAATTTTGAAACAGATAATTATTTAAGCTTTTTACATTTTTTAAAAATCAGATTAGGGAAAAAAATGGCGAGCACTAAAAATTGTTTACGCTAAAAGTTCCATATTTCTGGTGGTCATATTTGCGCCCCCGGGGGGTTCGGAAGGTTCAATATCAACCTAGCTCGATATTGTGTTACTTATGCCTACCCCAAATTGAATTGCATTCAGACCACGCACAGAGAAATAAAGTTCCAACCGAATTGAAAAGTGTATATTAATGATAACAACTTATAAATTCAGTTAGTACAACGATGTTCACATTCGATTTCTATATATTTTAAGTATTACAAGTTTGTTATAATTTTTATTAAAATTAAAAATTATGTTTTTCTTTTTTTTTCGACCTTTAATTGTTGATTTAAGTATTGCAATTAGAATGAAGTTGAATTAACCGAACTTTGTTGTGACAACTAATGTCTAGTTGTGCCAACCGTCTGAAACTTTTAATAACGTGTAATGGTTAGCTCGTTTGGCTGTTACACAGATGGTCCTGGGTTCGGTTTCCGTGCTCTCCAACAAAGAAATAATTTAAATTGGTTACTTAGAAAATTGTTATGCAAAAACTGCTTGAAAATGTGCTTACTTTTGAATAAATACTGCAAGAAAACTGATCTTAACATATGAAACTTATTTCATAATTATATTTTTCCTACCAGCCACATCATATCTGCAGTATTAAACATATACAAACATAAATATACTTTATTTACATCCTGTTCTCACACAAATACATTGAAAATGATTATGGTCTCATGTGTTGTTTAGAGCGACATAACTTTTTATTCTTTTGTTTAGAATAATATGAGCCCCCAGTGAAAAGTATATGAGTAAAATACATACAACTTATATTAGTTAGTGGAATAGGAGTCCTTATTTAAGTGTACTTGTATTATGGCTTATTTCACTTTTTTTCACTAACGCTGAACTTCCTATTCCTTTCTATTTGTTATATTCAGGTTGTCTAAAGAATGGAGGGGGGGGGGGGGGGGGTGTTGTTAAATTTTAATGTGCCCATATCGATATGCGTGCGTAAAAAATCTATAAAAATAAAAATTTGCGTTATTTTTTTTTTTTTCTCTGTGTTGTTACGTGTCAATGTATCGCTCTGTCAATATTTGTAGCTACTGTTTGCTGTTGTAAATATGATAGCGATAAGCTAAATCTAAAAATTTTTACATGCAACATTCATATAAACTCATTCAGTCATTCATTGAATAGTAATACTAACTGTTGTCAAGGTAGCAGCTGATGCTGTATGTTATAATTTTCTAGTTATTTTTCATTCAGTTTTTTTTTAGAGGGTTGTAAGTTTTTTTTTTCTACTTACGCATTTCACCCATTGTATATCTCATGAATTTTGCATACCGACAATGCCAGTAACAACAACAAAAAATTTGTAATTTTATTTAAATTTTTCATTCTTATCATTCAATATCATTCGAAGTTGATTTTTTTTTTTGTTTTTTTTTTTTTGACAGTTAGGGGTGTCATATTTGCTTAGTTACTACAAAATACCAGATAATAATATTCACTTTCTAATCAATAAATTTTGGATGTACACTTAGAAAACTACGTAAGTAAAGACCACTGCAAATGTAGTTTAAAACAAAAAAAAAATCATTTAAAGAAAGGACGACTTATATTTCAGTAAATTCAACTAAAATTGTCATTTGTTTTTTAATGTTCAAAAAATGACTAACAATTGTAGTAAAAATGAACCACATGGTAGTAAAAAATAAACAAACATTTATGTTTCTTTTTATTTTTTTAAATAACAAAAAACTACTGTTAAAAATTAATGTTAAATCATAAAACAGTCATTTGATGTGGTTTGTTTTTTTTTTTAAATGAACTACAAGGTTAGTGAAAATTTTAATTTGTCCTACAAATGACTGACATTAACATTAAATATAAAGAAACTGTATCACATTCCACAATCCACTACATATTTTTAAAGCAGAAGTTCCCCGAGTGTATATATGTATTTGTTTTGTTTATAAGTCACATAAGTTTGCAGATTTTCAATGTTGTATATTTTTTTAAATATGCAAATTTTATGAAGGTACATACTTTTATTGTACAATCCCTTTACTAATCATTTTTGTATTTTTATTTTCCAGTTTCATTGCACAAATTTCAAGAGTTGGGGTTAAGACATTTTTATTTTGGCAATTTTGTAACTAATGAAATATTATGCAAACTTTTTTATTTTCGACCCTCATAGAAAAAAGTTAGTCAACAAATTAGTAAAATTACAAATTACACACCTCGACAGGCTTCCTTAGCATAAATGCCGATATATGATTTATATCGTCTTTAAATCCCTGATTCCAAATCCGTCATCTAGATTTTTACATCACGTCAATTTTGAGAAAACCGCGGTTAAAGTTACCAAAAATTACAATTTTGGTACACACAGATAAAAATTAAGCTGTTTGCCAACTGTAACTCGGATACTTCGACTCAAATTTTGTTATTACGAATTTCAGTCGATTGGAACAACTCAACATTACACTCTAAAAAATGGCTGTAAACTCACTACTAAAAAGTATATAAAACTTTATGTAACATTCAGCAAAATATCTAAATTTAGGCATCAAAACTGTATAATTCTTGTATACACATTTTTGTTAGCGAAAATACGCATAAAATGTATTAACGCAAATGTTTTTATTTATTATTACTTATTTTGTGTCTAATTGTAGTAAATTTGCTAATGTTATAGAGTAATATTAAATATGTAAAAAAAAAATATTTTCAAACAACAAAAATGATTTAAAATAAATCAGAAATAAAATGTAAAGAAAATATATAAGAACGCAACAAAACGTTATTAAAATTAAATCGGAGACGTATCGGGCCATCAATTTTGTCCCAACGACAATGAAAACTCGAGTGAAACGCTGCCAAATGATGGTAATTAGTTTTACATGTACCAAGATGTTTTAACCATACCCAGTAAAAAATTTTCGTATTTTTAGAAGCAAGATAAAACAAATGCGCTGATGTAAGTGCTTACTATTACATAATACTGAGAAGCAGCAAAAGAAGTGAATAAATTTCGTATAAAAACAAACAAAAAAAAATTTTGCTTGTTTATTTTTTTCCCTTACAAGGATGCAGGTTGTAAGCAGCTTACCCTAATCCCTTATAAGGATGCAGGTTCTAATGCAGAAAGTTTCATATCGTGGATTATAAACGATCTGTACCAATTTTCCCGAGCTGTTTGCGATTGTGTTTTCGAGTATGTAATAAAAAATAATTACTCATTTAACTGTTTCTGAAGAGCTAGCACGTGGAGCGGTAAAAAAATAAAACGATTATATTATGTGTCAAAAATGTTAACAAAAAAATTATTATCTGTAGAATTTTATGTAAAATAAATAATGAATACTCATATTATTACTGTTAGTCGTAGTAATGTAGATATGAAATATGATATTACTGCAAGCAAAGAAATCACAGCTTTTTATAAGCGCTAAAATCAGCTCTTTTTTTTGCCCAAAAGTAATGCTTCCAAATGGGAATTCGGCATATAAAAATCATGGCATATGTAAGCAGGTTTATAAGGGATTCTTTATGGCGTACTCCCTTACAAAACCTACACACAGAGAAATAAAGTGCCAACAGAATTGAAAAGTGTATGTTAATGGTACCAGCTTATAAATTCAGTTAGTACAACGATATTTACATTCGATTTCCTAATATTGTGGGTGTTCCAACTAAAATACAGTTGAATTAACTGTATGTTGTTATGAGCACTAATGTTAAGTTGCGTCAACAGTCTGAAATTCGTAATAATTGAGTCGCAGTAGCCAAATTTCAGTTGGCAAATAGGTAAAATTTTCTCTGTGTGTATAAATTATCAGTGTCTCATGAACATCTATAGCAAGGGTGCCCAAGCCCTATGTGCTTCGTGCTCATTTGTTTTTGTAAAAACACTTAGCTAGAGGCTGTGTGTTTTAATACACACATAGAGCACTCAGCACTAGCAATACGAAATACACAAACAACTTTGTCTTATTAGTTTTTTTGTCGTTCTTCAATGTATACACGCAAGTGCAAAGCAACAACACTTTCGTATGCTTTGCTGGTAGACATTGAAATATTTTTTTCTTTTTTCTTTGTATGTATTAGTTTTTACAACAAAAAATATTGAATACAAATTAGTTTTTCTTTAAATGTATTGGTGTTTGCTCTTCCATAAGGAACTCTTGGGCACTCCTGTTCTATAGCAACAATCAAATATACCAGAACATTTGTGGACACTTGAGAATTTACGTTGAATTCCAACAATTCTGAGCATTACGTTTCTGGCCGCTTAATTCCGTGTGAGATTTCAAGTTAAAATAAAACAGAATTAGAAAAAAAATTTCTGGAATGTGAAAATTTTCGTTATTAAAAAAAAAAAAAACATTCTGATATTGACACATAGTTTGTTCATAGTTTTCGTTTACACGCATACAGAAATTTTACCCAATTTATAGTAGGAGTACAGTTTCCTATTATAAGTTGGGTAAATTTCAATAGAAATTAATTAGAGCGTGTTTTCACAACAAAGTTTGGTTAATTCAACTAAATTTTAATTGTAACACCCAAAAAATTCAGAAATCTAATGTAAATACCATTGTTCTAACCGAATTTATAGGTTATTACCATTAAAATACTCTTTTCAATTCGGTTGGCACTTTATTTCTCTGTGTGTAGTATTTGAAGCGTTTCACTCTTTCCAATGATTCCAAATAAAGTTAAATATTTAGAAGACACTTTACGCATGAATAAAACGCAATGTTATTTTCTAAAACTGATTGGTAAAATAGAGTAAAGATATATTTATGAAATGCCTTCTACAAAAAATATAAATACATTTTTAGTATGATATTTGAGAAAAAGAATGTAATTTTGTACAATTATAAAGATATCTTATAAAGCGTGTTTTTTTAGAGTGTCACAACTTTGAGTCGGCATCACTGCTTTATTTGACCACCCATTTAACAGCTGATAGTTGTTCTATTAGTCAAACTCATCGTGGACTTTTCCATTTTATGGCGTACATAATCGTCCTTCAGAGCGGCTAATTCGAAGAAAAATAGATCGTTTTCGGACCACATTTACTGTTACTGATAATGTGCATCCCGTGAGATGCCGAACATTGCGCACTGAAGAATATGTAGCCGCTGTACAGGAAAGCATTGAATATGATCCTAATCAATCAATTCGTCGCCGTTCTCAGCAACTGGGCTTGTGTAATTCCAATTTATGGAAGATTTTACGAAATGATATTGGCTTAAAAGCTTTCAAGATTCAACTTGAGCAGGAATTAAAGCCAAACGACCATCGTTTGCGCCGCCAATTCGGTGAATGGGTTGAAGCACAAATTAATATTGATTTTGAGTTTACATTCAAAATTTTATTTTCCGGTGATTTAACCCCATGGATTATTTTCTTTGGGGTTATGTTAAGTCTCTTGTCTACGTCGGATGCACCACAAACAGTTGAACACCTGGAAATCACATTCGAAGAGTTATCGGCGAAATACGTCCGCAAATGCTTCGAAAAGTTGTTGAAAATTTGTGTTCCAGATTGCGCCTTCTACGCGCCAGCCGTGGCGGACCACATGGCAGAAATCATATTTAAACATTAATTTCATAAAATTTTCTTTCCAATAAAGCCCGTTTCATTGATATTAAAAATATATTTCCTTGTTTTATTATGTTTTAAACTTGAGTCACTCTATAAAAACCACCCGTTATTTGAAATGCTATATGATCAAAGTTTGCGTAATAACTTTAACATTTTTCACCAGCATAAAAAAGTAAAGTTCAAAGTTTATATCAAGACCCCAACGTAAATTTAAGCTGGTCGATTTCGAGGTCTAGACTTCTTTTATATTTAGTTATTTTTTGGTAGAGTATTTTTCAAAAGCAAATATTTCCTATAATAATACAAAAAAGTGTGTTAACTCATTAAAGAGCACAACATTTAGATATATATATCCCATCGTAATATTAACGCTAAACCTGTTCGGATGTGGCTTGTACACAACTTAAAAAATGGTTTAAAAACACTATTTTTGCGTTTTTAATCGAGGTTTTCTCTTAAACTGTGACGTGATGGGAAAATTTGGGAAACAAATTTGGAATCAACAATACAAATCTATTATTATCACAACTAAATCTACTTTTTCTCATTTTGTGACAGTACGATTAAAAAATGCATAAGGAGCTTTATGTAATCTTTTAAAATTTCATCTGAAGTATGGGTTTAGATCTAATCTGATGCATTTAGATAAATGTCCAGTACAATTTTATCCGAATTATATATCAGATATAATTGTATTAGATTATATCAGTTTTGTATCTAATGGTATCAGTTTACATCTAAACTGATGCAAATAGATATAATTTGACCAGTCGTGCTTTGAACAGATATAATTGTATTTAAACTTATACATCTAAACATAATTAGATACGAGTTTTAGTTTGGTAAAATAGCACTTAAATGTTACAATTTCCTATACACTCGTAAAAAAAGCCCGTACAAATATTTGAAAATTTAGCTGCGACAACTTAAAAAGTACATAATTTTTCTACAGCAGAATTTTCAATTAAGTTGAGAATTACGTTCTGCTAAATTTAGGTGACATAAATTTTAAGTAAAAAAGTAAAATAATTTGGCAGAAAACGCTGTTGAATGAAATGAAAATAAATCAGTTGAAATCTAAGCATTTTATCTACCCCAAACCTATTAAAAAAATTAAAAATATAATACGACAAAAAATAACTTTAAAATAAATGAGTTTATAATTTGAAATCATGGTTATATTATAAAGGGGTTTCACATTCAAATTTTGTTGGGTTGGATTAATTCCGGCCTGGCAAAACTATGACAAGCTTGTCAGTAATGGCACGTGAGCTGATTTTCGGTAGCAAGCGACATTTTCTTGATTGTTTTCAAATATAATAATTTTACTAGGCAAATTCTATTAAAACAAATTTCAGATGTTGATATTATTATAATAGCGGTATTCGCTCTTGGTAGCAAACTACCCTTGCAGACCTTTCAAAGCTTGCAGATCTTGTATAAATACAAGAGTATGCAAGACCACAACAACAAAATACATGAAATAAAAATATGCAAGACTTTTATTTATATGCAAGACGAAAACCTATTGCATATTCTGGGTCTTGCAAACCTTTCAAACTTACAATACTTAACATCTTTTAGTTGTGCCGGAAAACAAAAAAAGAACAGAAATATTTACAAAAAACATTTAATTTTCGTGTAAAAAAAAAACAACTGATTTTAACACAAATTTTTAACAAAAAACAAACTTAAATAAAAGAAAAATACGATATTAATATTAAAATGGATCTTCTTCCTTAAAGTTGATATTCACACAAAATAACAACAGAGTTAAAAATCCACTGAGAACGAAGAATAATGCCAACCTTTTTAATTTGAAAAAATCGCTAAAGTCTACTTAAAAATCGCTAGAAAATATATTTTCGTTAGAAATTAGCTGTTTTGTCAACATTGAAATGCAATTTTTGCGAGGAAGAAGAAGAATTAACAAACATTTAATTTTCGAAAAAAAGACTGCCAAAAAATGAGTGCAATTAAAAAAACAATTAAAAAAACCATAAAAAAAGAAAAAACTGGTAATAAGAGATGGAGCGACAGCGAGCTGAAACAAATTCTGGAATATTTACAAGAAAATTCTGAATTTGAGGTAAGTTGTTTATTTTCTTTTTAGTACATTTATATATTTTACTTTTCTACTTTAGAAGCCCACCGCACAAATTTTTTACCGAAAGTTTTTGGAAGCAACAGGTATTGATGCAACATG
This sequence comes from Delia radicum, assembly GCA_021234595.1. Classification (NCBI taxonomy): domain Eukaryota; kingdom Metazoa; phylum Arthropoda; class Insecta; order Diptera; family Anthomyiidae; genus Delia; species Delia radicum. The sequence continues at coordinate 184,145,177 of CM037852.1, read as the reverse complement.
GGATATAGTAAGATGGAAAGTAAAGCACTTGAAATCCACTTACACTAAAGCTGAGGCTTGGAGAAATTCTACCGGAGCTGGCTTAGTTGAAACCGACAATGGAATTTCATCCGTACAAGGTTTGTTTTTCATCTCATTACAAATCAACTAATTTTAAAGATTTAATGAATTCCTTTGTTTTAGATAAGTTACGAAAAATTTGTAGATTTTACGACGAACTTAATGGAATTTTTGGACGAAAATCGGAAGAGTTTCCATTTCAAATTTTTGATACCGCCACCACAAGCAATATGGTACTTAACAGCACCCCTGTTGCACACAGTACGCTAAGTAGTCAAGATGAGTTTTGTGGATTTGAAAGAGACTCTGATTTTTGCATGACACCTGTAATTCAGTATGGCGGATCGGAAGCTACAGCAATTGAAGATGATTGTGTAGAAATTTTAAATATATCTCCAATTGCAGTGAGTCAATCCTTAACTCCTCCAGCTTCAACTCCACCAACTTCAACTCCTCCAGATTCATCTTTACCTGTGGAGTCTCAGGCAGTAGAGAATAACAACCAACAAAAAAATAGAGGTGTCCAAGAGTTTGCGGCAAAGTTAAAAAGAGCAGCTCCGAAGAATGCGTTGGATCAACTCTCTTGTATTCAAAGTGAAAGAAATTCGTACTTAAAAATGAAAATTGAGTTTGATAAGGAGAAGTTTAATAAGGAGTTTGATTTGAACGAAAGAAAATTCGCGGAAGATGTTGCAGAAGAAAGAAAAGATGGAACTTAAGAGATTGGAAATGGACAAAGAAGAACGTCTAAAGAAGTTAGAGTTAGAGAAGCAAGAAAGAATAGAAAAATACGAAATTGAAATGCGATATAAACATGGATAAAAATCTTAAAAACTAAATTCTTTTCTACAAAAGTACAAATTTATAGCTATTATTTAAAAATTTTTGCAGGTCAAAAAAAAAAATGTTACTACCTTAAATAAAATGATTTTTTTATCTTAAGTTTTTTTAAGTTTTAATTTTTTTAAATGAATTTTTAAATAAATTAATTAAACAAACTAAAATTGCTTGCCTTTTAAATTCATATTTCTTATTTGACCAAATTATTTCTTGTTCTTCATCGGAATCCTCATCGGGTACTTCATCACATTCGTTGTCATCAAATTGTTCATGATCTTGTACTTCGTTTTCATCCAACAGAATATTGTGTAAAATGCAACAAACGAGAATCCATTGACAACAAAAAAAGTGGCTTTGAGGAGAATTGATTCGCATTTTCAAATTCTTTAAGCTATTAAATCTCTCCTTCAACATTCCAAAACAGTGCTCGATCCTTACTCGGTATGAACTATGTCTTCTATTAAATTGTCTTCGCTTTATGCTGTCCATTTGATTTGAATTACTCCTGTAAGGAGTAATTACTGTTGGCGAAAGGGAATAGGCGGAATCACCCGCTATCCACTGGTGAGATGAAAATATTTTTGGGGCTCCTTGTGAATATCGCAATTTTTAAAAACTTTTGAATCGTGAACACTTCCCGGGTTACCAACAACAACGTGCCGTATACGCCGTCTAAAATCAGAAGTCACTTGAGCTTTCAACGAATACTGGTGTGTTCTTGAAAAAAATATACCCCATTAATCACTGGACTTTCTGCAATTTGAATTTCAGATCCATCAACATAACCTATACAAAATGGAAGTTCATCATAAGTTTCTGCAACAATTGCAGCTCTTTCATTTTTCATTTGGCCAGTAAATGTATTTGGTCTGTAGATTCAGAATGGCCTTAAAAATACGTTTAGTTATTTTGTCTATGGTTCCTCCATCTCCAACCCCAAAAATTGCAGCAATTTTTCTTATAGACACTCCTTCTCCTGATGATCCAATCCTATATAGGACTATTGCTAGTTGGTACTCAACTGGAAACTGTTCGCATGAATGAGGTTTGTTAAATTCTTCATCTTCAGAAATAATTGAAACAAGTTTATGAAACTTTTGTCGGGTAATTCTCATCATTTGCAAAAATCTATTGTCATCTAATTGAGTTAAAATATTTAACGACCAGTGCATTGATTTCGGTATTGAATTCCAAACACCAAGGCGCCATGTTGATACTGCAATTACGTCTTCAATAAGATTGTCCATAATGGCGTCTATGTGTTCATCTTCGACAGAATCTGTAACAGTAGCATATGTAGTTGTATTTTAGTGGAACATTAAGAAAATAAATATCTTACCTTCAAGTTCTAAAATCTGGACACATTCAATTTCATCAACCGTATTTTCAATTAAAAAATTTATGATTTTGTTTTTTTCTGTAGTTTTAGGCATTTTATTTTATTATAAAATCTTCTTCTTATTTTGAACATTCACCAAGAATTATCTGTTTTAGCTTGGGTTGTAAACATACAATACACACAAAAAAAAAGACGCTCACGCTTTGTAGCATAAAATCGTAGTATTAATGCAACCCTTGCATAAATGCTATCAAGAGTGAATACCGCTAATATTTTTTTTCGCTATTAAAATATGTGCTTAAATGCGAAAATGATAATTTTTACAAAAATGTTGTAAATTTATTTTCGAAATGATAAAGAAAAAGTTTGAAAAGTCTTAAATATTTTTTAAAAAATTTGGTAACAAAATCTAAAAACCGTTTTACTACTATGATCCAAGGTCTACAAGCTTTTCGGAACAAAAGAAGTATAAGTTTTTGTAACATTTTAGTCATCAAAAGTGTCAAAATTTTCGCAAAAAATGTAACCAGGGCAATCAGAAATATGCTCTAATATTCGATCTGTTGCTCATAAAAAATGCCCTAGAAACGGAAAATGTGCATTAAAAGTATGATTTTAAAAAACACAATTTCCTTTCAAAATTTGTGTTTTAAAACTTATGTTTTAGTACAGTTGGAGTAACTTTGTGAAATTTATTTTAATGGCCAACAAAAAGAAGATAAAAATAAATTATACCGAAATCGGCACAGTCTTAAAACAGGAAATTTAAATTTGCAAAAATGGATTAGGTTTCCCAAATTAGAGTTGCAAACACCAAAAAAACATTCAAAACAAATTTTAAATTTTTTTATTGGAACATAATAGTGGTTCGATAACTACAAAAAAAAACTCGAGAGCTCGAAAATTAAAATTCAAAAAAATTGTAAAATAAGCAAAAACGAAAAACTCTTTTTCTCTGGTAATACAATTTTTAAAAGAAAATATTTTCCGATTTTTTTTTTTTTATTTAAATTGTTTTTTTAAATTCGCTAAAACGAATTTTTTATGAATCATTCAAATTTCTATATGTTTTGCTAGTGTGCTCTGATATAACAAAACTGGGAAAGTCACTGCCAAATAATTATTCGATATAAAAACTTTGAATTTTTGCATTTAAGGGCATCAAAAGTAAATAATTTGTAATAATTTGAGGCACAAATATTTTTTTTTTGTAGCCTCGATCTCTTGAATAGTGATTTATGGGGTTTTGCGAAAACATAACAGAAGAAAAAATATAAATTTTTAATTTTCATATCTTAATTTTTTGGATGAAATGTATGATCAGAAAATATCATAAAAATAGACCGGCAACACTGCCAATTAAAAATGATTACGATGTACAGCTATTGGCTGAACTTGTAAGAAAAGACGGAAAAGTTCATATTTTTCGGGTAATCAACTAAAAAAGAAAAAAACATCATATTCTTCAGTAAGTTGGTTAATATATATACCTATCAAAACCATGAGTTCTTGTGGATTAAAATGAGGCTACCCAGGTGAAACAGTTCATATATTGCCATATATGGCTTCATGTATGAGCATATATGGTTCCATATATGAGCATTTATGAGCATATATGTAATGTATGGGAGCATATATGGGTAAATACATTTAAATGAAAAGTTCATATATGGATATGTATGACACCATATATGATGATATATGATATCTCCATGAATTCATATATTACTCCATATATGGTTAATATGTTTTAATTTTTTATCAGATATGACCATATATGAGAATGTTTTTTTTTATTTTTAGCCCTTACTCTGCCTGTCTACGAATTATTAACAAAAATATATAAATAAGTGTTTTATTAATTTATAAATACAATTGCAGATAATGAGTTATTAGGAAAAAACGTGCCCCTTTCCGGGAGGAGGGGTTCGAAGTTGAAATTTTGATTTGCGATTTTATACAAAAATTCTGAAAAAACAAGAAAAAATTAAAAAAAATACCAAATGTTAAACTGACTCGTAATGGGTTAATGAATGGCAATATATTACTCTTTGAAAAGATATTTAAAACACCTTTCCGATGATGTCAATCCATTCAAAACTTTTGTATAAAATCGCAAAACAAAACTTCAAATTTGAACCCCTCCTTCCCCAATTAGGTCCGCCAAAAGATTTTACCATCGGCAGATTCAGCGTGGAAAAGTTTCATTAATTTCGGAAACATGCAGCTAAACTTTATTTAAGCCAAAGTTTTTGATCTCAGTATTCAAAAACTGGTTAAGCCAGATGAATTAATTGGATTTATTTATTTATTTTGTTATATTTTGTATTTAAAAAATAAAATATTTCCCCACATTCCCATTTTTAGTTGTGTTTCAGAATAATTGGACAACTAAACAGAACTATTTAAATTTTAAGATACAATTAAAAATAAACAGAATATTTTTGGAAAAAAAAACTAAAAAAGCTTTTTATACACGAGAATATAGGAAAAGTAATAACATATGACAATATATAAACATTCATATATGTCCATATATGAACATTCATATATGTCCATAAATGAGCATATACCCTCAAATTTCGGATCCGAACATATATGAATTCATATATGAACTCATATATGTGGCCATATATGACAATAAATGAACTTTTTCACCTGGGTATAGATGACCTAGTCGCTTATGTCGAAGGTACGGCACTCCCTCTAACGCTAATCCTCACATAATGTTGCTCGTCTTTATCTTACATTTTATTATGGTTTCAAACCTGACAATTCAAAATGAATGCGTACCCATTTGAAAAAGTTCATATATTGTCATATATGGCCACATATATGAGTTCATATATGTTCGGATCCGAAATTTGAGGGTATATGGACATATATGCTCATATATGGACATACATGAATGTTCATATATTGTCATATATTATTACTTTTCCTATATTCTCGTATATAAAAAAGCTTTTTTAGTTTTTCTGGTTTAACCAGTTTTTGAATACTGAGATCAAAAACTTTGGCTTAAATTGATGAAACTTTCCACGTTGAATCTGCCGATGGTAAAATCTTTTGGAGGACTTTATTCGGGCGGTTCAAATTTGAAGTTTTATTTTGCTGTTTTATACAAAAGTTGTGAATGGATCGGCATCAGTTAGGCATCATCGGAAAGGTGTTTTAAATATATTTCCAAAGAGTAATATGTCCCCATTCTTTAACCCATTACGAATCAGTTTAACATTTGGTATATTTTTAATATTTTCCTGTTTCCATTCACAACTTTTGGATAAAATCGCAAATGGGATGCGTCTGCCAACAAATTTTACCAATGGTATATTAAGCGTGATAATATAAGTTGATGGACCACGTTTCATCAATTTTTGAAGCATGCTGCCAAAATATTTCTTCCAAAAACTTATAAAAAAAATAAAATAAAAAATGAAAACATATTAACCATATATGAAATAATATATGAATTCATATATGGAGATATATGGCATATATGAACCAATATATGCAATATATTATCATATAATTTCATATATGGTGTCATACATATCCATATATGAACTTTTCATTTGAATGTATTTACCCATATATGCATATATATATATTCATATATGCCCATATATGGAACCATATATGCTAATACATGAAACCATATATGGCAATATATGATCATATATGAACTTTTTCACCTGGGTAGGCAAAAATTTTGAAAAAATTTTTAGCGCAATAGTAAGCTCAATTTGTCTAAAAATCGGCCAAATTTGATTTTTATTCATAAAAAACTTCAAATGCTTTTCTATCGTTCACGAAAGTTTAATTGTGTAACTCAGTAGCGTTTTGAAGAAATTATTGCTTTAATACTATTCTCAAATAATCATACATCCCAAATACAAACAACAATATTCCTTATAGACCGTGTTGCTCTAACAGGCGAATTTTAAAATTCGGCAATCGTAATCAGGCCGAATATGTAGTTATTTCTTTATTAAAGGATTTTTTTTCCACTAAAAATACATTAAAAAGTACTTTATAAAGCTAAGTTTGATTAAAGCTAGTAATTTACTTTTTTAAAAATAAAATTCATTGAAAATAAGGTACAATTTGAGGGATTTAAGAGGATAATGCATTTTTAAGAGACAAAGTAGTATAATACTAAATTTATACTAACCAATAATAGTTCCTGAGAACATTTTTTATATACTTATCAATTACTAAAGAAATTTTTATGAAAAACAGAAGTTTTTAAAAATTACAAGTTTTTGTTTGCAGTAAAAATTATGCTCTAGTTTTGAAAAATACTTAAACTATGTTCATTTGGTATGTATTTTATCTGAAAAGTAAAAGCTATTAAAATGTTGTGCAATGCAGAAATTAATAAATGATAGTGTATAATATACCAAAAGAAGAATACAAACAATTTTTGTAATTTTAGAAAAATTATTCAAAAATTTTCAAAAAATTTAAGCGCAATAGAGCGCTCAATTTGTCTAAAAATCTGCCAAATTTGGTGTTTTATTTACAAAAAGTTTTAAACGCTTTTCTATCGATCACGAAAGTTTTATTGTGTAACTCAGTAGAGTTTTGGAGAAATTATTGCTTAAATAATATTCTGAAATAATCATACATCCCAAATACAAACAGCAATATTCCCTATAGGCCGTGTTGCACTAACAGGAGAATTTTAAAATTCGGAATTTTGAAATTCGTAATTATGCCGAATATGTAGTTATTGTAGATTTTTTTTAAACTAAACTGAATATACGAAATATTCGTATATATTACGAAAAATGCTTTTCACAATTTGTTAAAAAAGTTTTTAAAGTTTTGGGACTTTAGCACATTTAATTACTATAAATGCAATTAATGTTTATCCCGATGAAAATAAATTTAAATAACAAATATGCAGGTGCTTGTGCAAATTTAAATGTAACTGACACTAATAGAAAACATATGATTTTCTATTGTTGATTTACTTGAATAAACGTCACTACATTGCTAGGTCTGTCAAAAAACAGAGTAGTATTTTGAAGATGACAAAGCCAATTGTGACAATTTTTTGTTGTTGTTTTTGTTTTTTCTTTGATATTTTAAATTTTGAATCTCGCTCCTAGACGAGGACAAGAAATTCTCATTGAGTTTGTGATTTAACATAACAAATATCTCTAGAAATTCTAATAACAAAGTCCCCTGAAGATTTCCTTAGGCAGGAATGAAATCCGGATAGGGACACGCCTACATCAGATTGCTTTTCACAATTTGTTAAATAAGTTTTGGGACTTTAGCACATTTAATTACTATAAATGCAATTAATGTTTATCCCGATGAAAATAAATTTAAATAACTCCGAAAGTTTTTAACGTAAAAGGATGTATTGATTTTTTTTAGTGTAGATAGTAAGTAAGTCTATATTAATTGTGTTAAAGTAATGTAAAGAGCAAGCTGGTGTAGTTACTGGTAGTCAGAAAAGTAAGGACATGTAGTTACCGTTTCTGCACTTTGTTGTATTTCAAATATAAGCTATCTTTAAAATTGTACAAAACTATTTCTTTTTTCTCAAATATAATATTAATAAGGAATTTAAATTATTTTTATAGAAGGCATTTGATAATTGCTTCTTTACGCTATTTTTACAATTACCGAGGGCAGAAAAGCCTTACCATATAAATGGTTATATAAGCACATATTTGGCAATGGCAAGTACTTACAATTGTCATTACTCATCTCATTACTTTTATATGTAAATGTAGCTCAAAATAAAGACATATCATTACAATACTTTTTAATAAAAAATATAAAAAATATGTGGTTACTTTTATGCTTACCAGTATGTACAAAAATAATGAGTCTAAAGACAAATTAAAAAAAAAATAAATATAATAAAAATGATTTTTTTTATTAAATTTTTTAATATAGTTAATGTGCCCACATGGGATTCGATCCGGGCCTCCAGTTTGTCAGTCTACCGCTATACCCTCTGAGCTCTTTCGACATTTTTTACTTCATAGACAAAAACATAAATGACTTGCTTGCAAAAAATGTCATTACTTTCAAGCTCAAAAAACAATCAAAAAAACTAGTTATATACATACTAGAAGTGAAAAAAATAATGAGTCGAAAAATTTTCAAAAACTTTTTAGATCATTACTTTATATTTAAAATAATGATAACAATAAGTACCCATTATTACTGCATTATTTTTTGCATTGAAATAATAGGGAAAATTAACAAGTTATTAGTAAGTGCTTATTATTTATGTAAAGTAATGCAGAGGGTAACATGGTGACGTAACTGGCAATGACATATCATTATCGTTTCTACACTGGACAGTTTTATATTACTGTGGTATCTTCTAGAGTAAAGCCCTTTTAAATATTTTTCTTTATTTTGAATCATAAAGCGTCAATTGTAGAATAATCATCTTCAAATACAGCCAAAATAACCATTTTTTCGCAAGTCTAGCAGCGGTTTCCTCAAAATTGTGAGGCGATGAATAAATTTGGATGTCGGATTTGGTATCAGGGCATCAACGTCTATATTAATCTTATATTGGCATTCAAAAACCGGAAGCTTGTTGCGGTGTGTAATTTAACATTTTAAAATACGTTGAACAGTCTTATATATCGTATATAAAAAATAATAACGGTACAGATTTATTTACTCATTCTCTCACTGACTTAACAGAGCAGAACCACTTACATCGGAGCTGCAAACTTGTCAAGGAGGTCCGCTAAGACGGAGTTTTTTGAAATTTCCACGGGGAGGGGCAAAATGGGGAAATAAGTATATGTTCCTTCGAATAAGAACTAACTCCCTGAAATGTGATTTAATGGCTGTTTAAAGGTCTCCCCTTGGCCCCCTGGCCAAATCGCGTATTCAACCATAGACAGGATTTAAGTAAATTCTTACTGGGATGTCACGAAGGGGAAGAGTAATCCGATTGGCGACCTGGCCAAATCACTAAAGCGAGGAACATGAAATATGGTAGGTGGTTTTCTAATCCTTCGTATACATCCGCTTAGATGAAATATTATAATATACTATTCCTACTAGAAGGGCAAAAAGGGGACGTCCCTCAAATAGTGGCCTCACCAAACCGTAAAGCTGAGAATTATATATAATATAATATGAATAATATATTATAATTAAGTAATTTTTGAAAACTGTAATTTAAATACGCTTAATATGGAGTTAAGAGGGAAAAAAGTCTCCGCATTAATCAACCAACCTAAACCTCTGGAACTATGAACTTTAAGTATGGAATATATGTGTCCTCTAAGACTTGAAATTTGAAAATACTTTGGAGGAGGTACAAAAAGGAAAATGTTCCGCCTTAGCGTCGTACACAAACCATTTGGTGGAATAGTCTCAAACTTAACTTTTTTTCTTAATATATTCTGATACATTAACAGGTTAACAGTCCATATATGGGCTGTGAACGGAAAGCACCCATATGCCGGACTGTTAACCTGTTAAGCTACCAGTAACGAAGTATCGGGCTTTCAAGCTCGTTGGCACATAAACTCACCACGTATGAGACCTTAAATTTGGCGAAATTGTAGCAGTCTCCCTTGTGTCCATTAAATTCTATAATGAGCTTTTTTGTATAAAATTAAGTCTAATCTTATAAATAGATAATGTTTGTTAATGGAATAGTTTCACAAACAAAATGTGTAATTGTAAATACAAATCTTTGTATATATACTTGTTTTGCGGATATTTGATATCGTAATCACATTCTGTGTATAAATTTCGGTGTTTTGCATCAAATTACGAAAAATGTTACATTCTTTATAGTTAGCAATGTAGGTCCGAGAGAGCAAAATAGGTCCGAGAGAGATACCGAGCTGTCAATTTTTTAAAAAACAGCCACAGGGTGATTTCGTTATTTTACTGATTTACGTGATAATACAAACATAAACATATGTTATCGGATAATAGCAAGTTAGTTTCTCGTTCCACTTCATTTTCCGTATTCAGTGTTACAATTTACACTCCATTTTTTTGTAAACAAATGCTTTTTTTGCTCAATTGTAATTAGTTTTTCAGACATTAGTGTGATTTCATTAGCATTAGTAGGACAAATGCTAATGCCAAAACATTTTATAACAATTAAATGGTAATGAAATTTTTTTTGGCATTAGCATTAGTTTACTAATGCTAATGCAATTTCCATTGCTAATGAAAAAATCCAAGTATGGTGTAGGCAAAGGGCGCGTTAAAGCTAAAAAAACACTTTTTATTCTAGTAAAATACATTACAAATTGTTGCTGGTCAAAACTTTCACATACCTTATTAATGTAAAATATTCTTGTAGCTAGTTCCGGCAACATATTTCTCTACTAAAGCTTTTGAAAGTACAATACTTCAAAAGCTTTATAAGCTTGTAGCTAGTTCCGGCACCACATTTATCTACTAAAGCTTTTGAAAGTTCAATGCAGCAAAAGCTTTATAAACTAAATATATTTATCCGTTTTAAAATGATATAGATATACATTAAAGTTCATTATTATTTCCATTATCCACCAGTAGATGTATCTTTTGTTAGCAAAAGCTTTAAGAATTTTTCCATGCAATTTTTATAATTCAAAAATCTACCTACAGACGTAAAAAGGTGGTGGAAACATTTACTTCACAGGGTAAATCATGGTTTTCAGAAAGAATTGTTTATGAATGCCATTACTACCATATATGGGACTAATTAATTGATGATAACGTTCCTTACCATTTAATTGATATCAATTGTAATGAAATTATTTTCATTAGCCGTTTTTAAACTAATGATATTGATTTAAATGACTTGATTTCGTTGATTAATGGTAATGATTTTAAATTTAGTTACCATTAGTGATGCATTGCTAAAGAAAAAGATAAAAATATACAATTGCCTCATAAGTTTGTCGAAAACATAATAATGATGAATATCGATGATATCAAGGTTCAAAAACCGATCCAGAGTTTAACCAGGTTAAAATACTCCGATTATACAATGGAACATTGGTTCAAACGGAAACGATATGACGCAGAACTAGTGGAATTGGAACACGAAACACTGGAACCGAAGTGGAAAAGAAAGCTCAATTTTAAATATCGGAGTGTGTTAATTTGCATTATCATACAAATTGGCAAAAAATATATCGCACACCTAGTTCAAAAGTGTCTCAACTCAAAATTTAGTTTTTCAGGTTTATATGCTTAAGCTATGCACAATACACTTGTTTATCTATAAAAAAAATATCAGTGTATTTTGTTGCTGTTAACTGTTGCTAAGAACAGTTATATCTTTCTTTATGTTTCAATTGGTATAAAGTTGCAAATATTTTTTTCGATTTCTGAAAATTTAAAAATTTTGAGTTGAGTCACTTTTGAACTAGGTGTGCGACATATACATAAGTCACCATGTATCAATTTTTTAATTGGCTATGTCCGGGAAAGATATAGAGAGTTTTTGCAAAAATTTGTCCGTTTTGCGATATCCGGCTTAGTTTTCGACATCCTAGTCATTTTATAAAATGACGATTTTTTAAAATGGCCAGTATCTTGAAACTAAGCGAAATAGTGCAAGGGACAACATGTTCGCTCCCCATCTGTATTAATGAATTCTCATAATACATATATGCTAGTTCAGGGAAGCATCCAGGGTAATTAATGTTTTATGATACACCCTCAGTGTGCCTTAATTATTTGTTTAATAAAATACGTATGTCAAATGCAAATTTAAGCACTCCGATAATAGAATGGAGAATTGTTCCAAAATGGAACAATATGAAATGAAACGGGTAACGAGTGGAATTGAAACACTTAACAAATTTATATCATCGGAAGGTGTTACGTGCGGCAAGTTTTGGGATATTTTTCGTTTTGCGATATCCCGCTTAGTTTTCAAGATACTAGATATTTCAAAAAATTCCCAATTTTTAAAATAGCCGGTAGCTCCAAAACTAAACGAGATAGGGCAAAACGGACATAATTTTTGCGCAATAATTATACTTACATATACAATCTCAATATTTATAATTTGTGTTTATTATGTAAATAATTGTTAAAAGTAGTAGCTACAAATATTTTACTAAAATTTAGAAGCGCTTACTAATATGTTCCACTAATTTCGTTGTACTAATATTAATAAAATTTATAAATAATTTTTGCTGATTTAGCAAAAGGGGTTTGAATTGCAGTGTTTTTTACTCAAAATTAGTAGCGGTTGCCAATTTGTATTACTAATTCATTGTACTAATTTTATTAAGTTTAACCCTTTCACTACCGACTTTTTGTTTGTATATAGATTTTTATTTGGACTTAAGATTCTTGTTTGGCATCCTTAAATTAGAAAGAAAAATGTTGACATAGGTTGGCATTGCCCCCATACACACAGAAAAATGTGTCAAAAAAGCGAATTTTTGAAAGTTCTCAGCCCATTTTAACCACTTAAACATTCTATTATCCAAAAATGTTTTAGACTGGTTTCTATCTTTGCCAGTTTAGGAGATACACCAAACGCCCATTTTTCTGAGATAAAGTGATTAAAACAATCGTACTTTGTTAACAAATATCGCGACTATATTTCACTGATGAACAGATTATGCGTATGATTTTTTTTTTCAATGACCAATATCCTAATGAACATATTTGAACAAAAATATAAAGTCTAATAGCATTATAAATGCTTTTAGACTTTATAAGGTTTTTAAGGTATTTAAGTGTAACATTTATACAGGATTGCTGTATAAGATGTTTGTTTGATTTTGACGAACTATTTTGTTGGACAATTTAGCATTGGCTTCTTTATTTGGAGAAATTTATTTAAAAATGTGTGAATATTTTAGTACTCGCACACCCAGAAAACTGCCTTAGTTGTGGGCCATCGTATTTGTTGCCAATATAATTCTGGCATATACGACAACTGTCGTAATGTTATACTATATTTTAAGTCGTGAAATCTAATATTCAGTTGCCTAACCTAATATTACACTCCAATAAATATTATTACATTTTTTTTTGTTTTTTTTTTTTTAGAAAGGTTGAGGTTAAGAAGAAGAATAAACGTTTTGCTCTAAAAATTATAAACACATTTAATTTAAATCAGCCTAGACCAGTTTCTGACTTATTATGGACAGGCGTCATCAGTGATTTTCCATTTTAAATTGTATTATTATTTGTATCTTATAATTGTCAGATTGTTTCTATATGATAAATTTTTTCAACAGCATGCGGCTGTGTGAATCAAACATGCGCTTCTTCTTGCATTACAAACGTAACAATACCAAGTCATGACCGTTTTAGCGATCACACCCAAGTATGGCCTCGAATGTAATGCAGATAACTTGCAGTTTTCACTTAAAACACAAATATTCTATTTTTAGATTTTTTGTTTATTTTTCTAGTCTCTCTATTTCACAACGTTACCAGATTTACCTTCCACAAAATTTTATTAAAATTAAAAACAAAATTTTTTGATTTCTCTGGTATTGCATCGTGGGCTTTATCTTTCCTACACTCAAAAAAAAAAGTTTGTAAAGTCAGCAAAAAATTTTGCTGAGCCAGCAAAATTTTAGTCAGGAGGATGCTAGCAAAAAAATTGCTAATGTCAGCAAAATCTTTTGCTGAAAATCAGCGAGCTGATTTTTAGCAACAAAATTAGTAGATTCAGCAAAAGTTTTGCTAACACTTAGTAGATTACAAATAAAAAAGCGTTGGTAAAAATTAATACATTTTTTGCTGAATTTTAGTAGACTGAAAATAACGTAAAAAAATTGTGAAAAAATTGCAATTTAGTTAATATATTTGCTGAAAATCATAAAACATATTTTTGTGATTCTTTTAAAAATAATTTACAATAATTACGAAATATAAAAATTTTCATTTTCCCACATTGATGTCATGAAGTAATTTAATATCTGAAAATATATAGAAATAAATATATATAACAAAAATTTTATTTCAACTACTTACATCAATGGTTGTCTAAATGATGCTATCTTTTAAGGACGCAACTGCCGAAGATAATTATAGAAACGAAACGAAAAAATAAACAAAAACAAACGAAACGAAAAAAACAACCCTTTTTTTTGCAATAAGAAAAAGGAACCATACAAATCTACCTATGATGTGTGTCTTTGTCTTTCGCTTTACTCTGTCTACATGTCTGTATATGGTTGTTTGCAATTTGACCACGCTAGATTGTTAATCTATTAACATTTATTATAGAAATACATATTAAATTTTAATATTTTCTTTTGTCTTTTTTTTTATTAATAGACAATTATTTTCTCAAGCCGGTGACAACGTAAAATGTAAGTTGTTTTAATCCTCAATTTTGTTTTATGTATGAAAAATAGATACAAAAGTCTTCCATGGTTGATTTATTTATATGTCTTATTAGAGTTGTACTTTTTAGTATCATTTTCCTCTTCTCTACTACATCTTGACATGCCGCGGCATCTGCTTATCAGCACAATTTTTTTTAGAAAAATTAATTAGTAAAACATTAGTATATTAGTAAAGCATTAGTATAAAAACAGTTAAGTGCTGAATAAGTATAACAAAAATTTTAGCTGAAAACACGATTTTAGCAAAAAAAATTGCTAAAAATGGTATACCTGATTTACAAGACGTTTTACTAACTTTTCTACTAACTTATTTTTTGAGTGTACTGATTGCAGTGTTTTGTGTTTGTCTTTTCTGAAATTTGAACTCTGAAGTTCGGCGTACAAGGCAAAATCCCTACCCACTACACCACAAACACTTATAAATGTTGTGTGCTAAGTTTTAAATTAAATATTTTGTTAGGAAAACAAACATTGTCTTAAATTCGTTTACGAATACCAATCGTTAGTTGCTCCTATAAACAATGCAATACACAATTCGGTGGGTACTACTGAACCTCTAATTTCGTGCCATATTTGATTGCGAATACCGCATTTGCAGTAACCACTTTTGATTATAGACAAATTTTTAAAAAAAATCGATAGATGGTTCTAATTCTCTTGTATTATCACTAAATAATGGTTGCTTCTACCGTACACAATTACTAATCGAATTTTATTTGAAAAGTTGATTGGAAATACCAATAATTGGATAAATAGATTGCTCTTAGTTGCTTTTCCCTCTTTTTAATTTCCAGTACAGTATTTTTGCTTTAGTCTTTGTATTAGTCAATTATTGGTAGCACCAAATAAAATAACGTCCTATCAAATAAATTTGAATGGTTTCAACCGAATAACAACCAAATCTTTTTCTGGGTGCATGTAGATATGTTCTATATATAATTTGTTTAATGTGTAATTTATGAAAGTAAGGTCAGGTGTAATTATTGTGCTAACACCCCTTTAAATTGCATGATGATAACAATAATAATTACACAGTTCAGTGGTTTCATAATGACAAGTATAAGACTTAAAAGCAAAAGTGTAACAATGCACATTGGGGCAAAAATTAGTATTCTTGGCATAAGTTCAATTCTTTAAATAGTGAATTACAAAAAAATTATAAATGCCATATGAAAGCCTTCCTGTGGGAAACGAAGGGTCGATTGATCCAAAGTGGTATTTCTGTGATATATGATTGGGGAACACGTCACGAAACTGGTGAAACCAAAATTGTGGTGTACCAAAAAGTGTTAATTTGGGTGAAATGACCAATCACGTGACTATAGTTATCGTGACAAAACATTTACTGGTTGGTACCAGATATATCATATAACTGGAGAACAAGTAACATAACATCAAAGTGTACTGAAGCAACTAGGGTCGTTGCAGTTGAAGCTGCTAGTTCTCATTGAACTGGTTCAAAACCGTTAGCAGTGGATAAAAACATGGCAATAAGTGTCAAAGGATTCTCTTGACTGCTACAAAGCGGACATAACACTGAAGAAATTTTATCTGTACCGACTATGTGACAGTAGAAATGAAGACGTAACACTCCACTGGTTTTAAAGAACTTAATACGGAACTGTTTAGGCAGTGACCAAGTTAGTCGGATATGGCGTTTTCTTGCCAAACGTCTTAAAACTTTTTTGGAAAGTCAATTTACAAAATGCCGACTGGCGATTTTTCAAGTGAATGGCGATTTTACACATAAAATATCGCTACAAAAAAACTAGAAATATATCACCACAATATGATTTTTGCACAACTTATTCAAAAACTTGAAACACTTTAAAAAATAGAAATTAAAATTACAAAATTTCTGAATATTGGTTCCAAAATATTTTACAAGATTCTTCAGCATACAAAATTTAAAAGTTCACGAAGTGCGTTTTAGAAGTGTTGGAACATAAAAATTCGTAGAAATTGTTTGATAATACCAATGTTAGCAAATAAAGAAAAAACTTCCAAAAATTATTATTTTGAACATCCGGACTTTTTGTCTAGTTTATGTACTTTTTCAAATTCAAATTGTTAAATTGAATTTAATGTTATAGTTTTTTTGTTGAGTATATACAAAATAAAGTAATTTTAAAATTGATTTTTGTTGTGACTTTTAAAGGTTTTTTGAACAGGCTGTTTTGGATAAGTGCAGTGACTGGTTCCGGATGGGCTATGTAGCAACCCGTACATAATATGACACACGCTGAATAAAAAGTGACTGGTTACTTACTAATTACTTTTCGCATGCCCGGCGACATGGACCCCTTGTACCAGTGCAGTGGTACGTCGCAAAACTATTCCAGTCAAACTACCCCTATCACAGAACACATTGCGCTTAATATGTGACTAGTTTTCCTTCAAAAAATTTGTCTCCAGTTCTACTATACGTACACCTACACTACTATATTATACTATAATAATTAATTTTTTATTTTTTAATTTTCTTTAAATAAATAACGTACTTCAAATGAAGAATATATAACTAATTGATTTCTGTAATGAAAAATTTTTCAAAAACATTACATCAATATAAGCCAAAATAAAAACAATGTCCAAAGGATAAAAGAAAAGGGCTATAAAGGATTTATTAAGCAAGCCACCAAAAATTGTTGGTTTTTGAGCGTTGTAAGCTGTAAAGCTCTCTATTGCCTACGCTTGTTTCATATCGAAAGTCATTATTTGTTATTGAGTTGCAGTTTAACTGCTTTAATGTTAGCACGTCTATACATATGATAAAAGACTGGAATGCAATGTTCATTTTGAATCATATTCATCTTATCGAGGTATAAAAATGCCTCAGGTGGTACGAAGCCTTTTTGCAAAAGCTTCAGATATATACTCTTCATTTGTATAGTACGGGGCCATTATTAAGTTATTTTCTTTAAATAATGTACATCTTAAAATATAATTTCTTATTAATTTTATTATAAAATTGTCTATTCTTATAACATTTGAACTATTATACAATTTTTTGTTCCATATGTATTTTCTATAACTACTTTGTGGTGATCTATATGTTGACATGCAAGCTCTTAAACATTTTCTTTCAAAAACACGTATCTTTTCCATGTAGGATGGTGAAATATTAAACCATATCGGGCATCCGTAAGTGATAATTGGTCGTATTAATGACTGATACATAATAATTTTGACTTTTGGTTTTAAATATTTTGAGTAAAATAACAATTTGTACATGAAAATGCGTTTCTGGCTTTCAGTTGTTAAAGTATAAAAATTTGTCTAAGTAAATACCTAAATATTTTACAATCTCCTTATTTGGTATGTATGTGTTATTGAAATTAGATTTAATCTTTAACGATTTCCAATTTTTCCTTATATTATTGTTACATTTACCGACCGGTGGTCTAAATAAAATTGTTTCACACTTTTGTGGGTTAATCTTCATATGCCAATCCGTAGTAAAACTTTCAACCATATCAAAAGATGTTGTAGATTATGATTGATTTTTTCAATAGTGTTGTCAGCATGATATATTATAATATCATCTGCAAAAGAGATTATGTTATCTATTTTACCTAGTAGATCCAGTATAAATATATTAAAAAGAAGAGGTGAATTGACAGTGCCTTGCTGTAATCCGTTCATAATTCTGAATGTTTTTCGACTCTCATGATTCTGATGAAAAATTTTAAACGTTTTATCGTTAATCATATAATATATAAGTATAATTAGCCACAATGGAAATTTATATACTTTTAATTTAAATATTAAGTCAGGTATCCAAACACTATCAAAAGCTTTTTCCATGTCGATCAGACAAGCCCCTGTATATAATTTTCGGTTCCAATTCCAATTTACGTTAGATGTATGTAATTGTATTGCATTAGTTGTTGAATGCTTGTATTTAAAACCAAATTGTTTATCGCTTATTAAGTTTTTGTCTTTACAAAACTCGATTATATTATTATTTATACAGATTTCAAATACTTTACTTATATTAGGCAGTAAACTTATGGCTCGAAGGTTCTTTGGATTACTTAAATCCTTATCCTTCTTTGGTAAAATAACAACTTTAGCTTTCTTCCACTCATTGGGAAAATAGGAGATATTAAGCATATTATTAAAAAGGTTACAATATTCGTAAATTATTACATTGGCAATGTTTTTCAAAACTATATTTGGTATTTTGTCTATACCCGAAGATAGTTTACCTTTTAAATTAGAAAAAATATAAAGAATTTTGTCCTTTGTTATGAAATAGTTTTCAGCCTGGTTTTCATTTAGTTCATTCGATTTCTTTTCATTGCTAAAATTAGTTAAAGTAGTTTTATTACTCTCGAAAGAGGTTTTAGATTCCAGGAATCTATTAAAGAAGTTATTAACTCGGACATGTACAATGTTGTTAGAATCGATATTCTTATAGGAGTGAAGTGACTCTAAAAAGGAACCAATAGTATCTAACATTTGCTCCTTATCGCGTACTATGTAATTATTATAGTAATCCCTTTCTAAGTTCCCTACGTCTATTCCTGCATTATTCAGCAAAAATTTATCACTTTCAGGAATTTTCATTTTGTGTAGATTAAGAGGTTTAAATTTTCTAAAATTTTTCTTTATTCCGTCAAACATATGCCTCGAATCTTTAGGATCTAGCCCAGTTAACTTCTCTTGAACATATTGATTATAAACTACTTTAAAATTTTCTTTATCATCTTCAACTTAACCTTCAACATATTAAGTGCGGAATCAGTAAGAGTGTGTTCCAATCTGATGTGTCTCATTATCACCGTAAGGATTTTACTTTTCTCCTGATATAGCTTCTTTATAATTGGGTTGGTCGCCTTAGAAAATAAGTCAACGTTTTGATGTTTAGGCGTTACTTCCTCTATTGTACTTACAATGACATTATTAAGTCTATCTAAATGAAAATCAATTTCAGAATTCGTAAGATTTCGATTATTGGAGTTTGTGATTCATAATTAACTTTTTGGGCTACCCTATTTTTAAATTTTACCCAATTCGGTCTTTTAAAGATATATTTAGATATTTGTGTTTCCTCTAAAAATGTAAATAGTTGTTGTTCATTGTTCATAAAAACATAAATCTGTATAGCATTATGATCACTATCATAATCAATAGTTTGGAGACAATTTAAAGTGTAGAATGTGTAATCTGCAATCTGCGATACAGACATCTAAATATAACCCCGTTCTAGGGAAAGAAGGGGAGCTCGAGGCAAAAAGTCTACATCTGAAATTTATTTCATTATCTACTAACCATTCCTTAAGTTTATTTCCTTTTGTATTATCTGTAGGATTCCCCCAATCGGAATGTCTACAGTTTAAGTCCCCGGCCAATATATAATAGTTATCATTATTTTGCAAATCTAAGGACTCAAAAAGTTTATGTAATTCGGTTTTAAAATTGAAATCATCGTTACCCGAAGGATAATATGCAGAAATGATGTACATTGTTTTATTAGCAACCATTGGTATTTTGATTACACAAGTTTCAAGATATTAATTGTGTTGTTAAAATAATTGTTATATTTTAACTTATTTCCGATCAATATGGCCGTCCCACCACCTTGTTTTGAGCCATTCCTATCTTTTCTAATTATATTATATCCAATAAATTGAAGTTTATGTTTCAGGTTTAGTTTCGTTTTATTTTATTTAACAGTACGATATCCGGTTTGTATTTGTTAAGAAATTGTTGAAGGTCATACCTTCTACTAATGGATATTAAAGAATTTACATTAATGTGTATAATTTTAAGATTTTTTGATATTGTGCTCATCGGAGTATTAGCCCTGTTTAAACACCTAGCATGGAAAAGATTTTATCTACACGAGCTGTTTGTAGATGTAACTGTTTTCTGCAAATTTGCCATTTGATTAGTTAGATTCATCATAATATTTTTTAATTCTAACAAAAATGAGTTATTAGATGTTTCGTTAAAATCATTAGTGCTTATATTAGTATTTCCCCTAACTATATTCGCAAAGCTTATTTCGGGGTTAGTGAAAAAGTTATTGTTATTTGTTCTATTTTCTACTAAGGTTTTTTTCTTAGATCTAAGTTTTGTTGAAGGTCTTTGTATTTTTCGCAACCCTTGTATGAAGGATTGTGACCATACTTGTTGCACACAACGCAGTATAACTTTTCTTTTTCGTTAGCTGAAACATTATTTAATGGACATTTTCCTTTTTCATGTTCCGTGTTGCATTTCACACATTTGGATTGAAGATAGCAGTTTGCTGCACTGTGGAAGAATCCTTGGCAGTTAGAACACTGTGGTATATCTGGCCGCCTTAATTGTTTCCATTTCACACAACGATGTAAAATAGCTTTGATTTTTTTTAATTGATTTATACTGCTATTTGGTGATATTTGCACGAGAAATATTGGTAAACTATATCCTTTTTTAGTGAATTTTTTGGTAGAAAAATTGACTTACTTTAATGAATTGTAGGTCATCACTTTGATATTTAGCTAATTCATTTAAAATATCATCTGAAGATATAGTAGATTCAAGTCCTTTTAATAGGTACGATTTAGTTTTCATGCCTTTTGGTGTAAATGTAAAAAATTCTGTTTTTGTTTTTTCTAAATAAGCTCTCCCCCTTAAAAAAATCATCTAAATTGTTCATAAATAAAGATTTTAAATTCTTTAATTTTGAATTCCTTTATTTTTAAGGCATTTTTTATAAAGTCAATTGATTGTTTTGTTTCTATATCAAAAATGTTTATTGGGGGCACTTTTATACTATCATTTTTTGTAATGTTAAGCACTGTATTTATTTCATTAGCTGATGAATTGTGTTTAGCTCTTTGCACTTCATCCAATGCTGCAATAGCTGAATTTAACTTATGAGTTTTCTCATTATTCTCTTTCACATGTTTCTCAAACTTCTTTAAAAGATCTTGATCACATTGTATGTCATTATCAGTGTCTAGCACTGCATAATAATTGTTTTTATAATGTTTTGAAATAGACGAATCTATGATGTTGTTTTTTCTTTTTCGGTTATTTTAATATTAATATTATTGTTATTGTGTATTACATTTTTATTTTTTCTGAGTTTTGAGCATTTTGCTCACTCATTTAAGTGTTTTATTCTTTTACGATTTTTTTTCGACTTTTTAGAAAAATTAATAAAGGAAACACAATTTTTACTTTAACAAAAAAAAAAAAAAAGTAACCGATTGTTTTGCAACTTATTTTAGTATAACACCAGTAAAAAATTCTGATCTCCGTAATGCGTCTGACATTCATCACGGTCGTGATCGAACTCCTTTTATTTATTTATTTTATAATTTAAAGGGTGTTTTTTTTATAGAGGTATATAACCTTGAAATGGAATAAAACAAATATGAATTTTTTAAATTGACATGAAATTTACTTTATTCGAAAGATAATCTTCTGGCATTGTAATTTAAATATGACTTCTGGCATATGACCGCCACAGCTGGCTCGCAAGTATTTTAATCTGCAGGTCCAATTTTCGATGACTTTTTCCAAAATTTGTGGCCGTATATTGGCAATAACGCTGCGAATGTTGTCCTCCAAGTGGTCAATCGTTTCGGACTTATCGGCGTAGATTAGCTACTTCACATATCCCCTTAGAAAATAGTCCAGCGGAGTTAAATCGCACGTTCTTGGAGGCCAATTCACTGGTCCGAAAGATGAAACTATGCGGTTATCAAACATTTCCTTCAATAAATCAATTGTGGCTCGAGCTGTGTGACATATTGCGCCATCTTGTTGAAACCACAGCTACTGCACTTCATGGTTGTTCAATTGTTGAACGAAAAAGTCAGTAATCATTTCTCTATAGCGGTCTTCATTGACTGTAACGTTCTGCCCAGCATCGTTTTTAAAGAAGTATGAACCAATGATTCCACCAGCCCATAAAGCACACGAAACAGTCAGTTTTTCTGGATGTAACGTTGTCTCAACATACACTTGAGGATTATCATCACTCCAAATACGGAAGTTTTGTTTATCGACGCATCGATTTAACCAAAAGTGAGCTTCATCGCTAAACAAAATTCGCAAAAATCGTGCGCTATACGTATTTCAAACAGAACCATGATTTTCAAAATAAACTTGCACAATTGGAAGCGTTGTTCAGGCATCAGTCTATTCATGTTGAAATGCCAAACCAAACTAAACATAAATCACTTGACAGCTGACAAAATGGAAGCCAGGTAAAAAAGTGTTGCCAACATAAAGTTCTGTACCTGTATAAAAAACACCCTTTACATCAATTACCCTGAAATTTTGCAAAAATATTGTCCATTTTGTCTTAAAAGTAAATCTATCGGCAGTTTTTTTACAGTTCAAAATTAAAAATTTTCATCAAAATTAAAAATTTGTTATAATGTCCATATCAATTTTTTAAGGAGAGTTAAACAATTTATTTTTACATTTTAAGTGCAATAGAAAACTCAATTTGTCTAGTAATCGGACAACATTTTTCTTTTTCTTATTTATAAAAAAAAGTTCTATTGATACAGAAAGTTCCTTTCTGCAATTTGGCTGACATTTGGAAAAAATATTCGCTCACAATTCTTAAATATTGCATATGAAATACTTAAATATTTCTTTGGTAGACCTACTAGGCGTATGATGAATATAATACAATTAATTCATCATACGCAGTGTAGATCAAAACAAAAAAAATTAAAAACAATGTAGTAGGTAATATGATTACACTCATAAAAATCTATGCATAAAAATGCGAAATTATTGTCAAAACTACAAAAACTTTCGTAAAAGGTACAAATTTTCGTTTATTTTACAAAATTTTTAGTTATTTTGACATTTTTTTTGTATTTTTACGCATGGATTATTGTCAGTTTACTTGCGATAACTAGAATATATATATAGTTACACGACGTAACTTTCTACACCATTTCCACTTGTCATACAAAAAATAACAAATGTAATTTCAAAATTGAATTTGATTTTCAAAAAATTACAAATGTAATTTCAAATTTGCAAATCAAATTCAAAAGATTCTATTTGAAATTCAAATAATAGCATTTGAAATTCAAAAACCTTATTTGTTATTCACAAAATACCATATGTTATTCAAAACTCACATTTGCTTTTCAAAAAAATAGCAAACGTAATTCAAAAATCCCCATTTGAAATTCAAAAAAAAAAAAAAACATTTGTAAAAATTCCAAATGTAATTCCAAAAATACCAATTGTAGTTCAAAAACATTCCAAATGTAATTCAAGAAATACCATTAGAAATGCAAGAAATACCAAATGTTATTAAAAAAATAACACAAAAAATACCAAATGTACATTAAAAAATTGCAAATGTAATTAAAAAATACCAAATGTTATTAAAAAATACGCTTTCAAAACGTGTTCTGATGATGGGAACCTAGAAAATTCCCGAAATAGATCTATCAACGCATTCCTGAAAGGGTCAAATAATAAATTTGAAAACAAAAACTATATAGATTATTTGTTAGGACAATATCCTAATGAAGAAATATAGAGTATGGCCTCGAACTTAAATAATTTTCATTTTCATTAAAAAATACTAATACTAATTCAAGAAGTATGAAATATTTTTAAAAAATGCAAATGTAATTCAAAAAATATTAGTGAAATTTGATATTTTTTTAATTACATTTCTTATTTTTATTTTTTTTTTTAATTTACACGTTTTGAACAACATTTGGTATGTTCTGAATTACATTTCTTATTTTTTGAAATATATATTTTTTTTTTTTAATTTCATTTGGTAGTTTTTGATATTATTTTATAATAACATTTGTAATTTTCTAAGTTACATTTGTTATTTTATGAATTACATTTGGAATTTTTTGAGTTTCAAAGGATATTTTTATTTTATTTTAAATGAAATTTTTTGATTTACATTTGCCAGTTTTTGAAAAATAAATGCGGTTTTTTTTAATGCTATTTTTTGAATAACATTGTTGTTTTTTGAAAAAAATGCAATTTTGAAATCGCAATTGTTGTTTTTGAATTACATTTGGTAATTTTTTTAAATATCAATTGCAACTTTGAAATCACACAGCAAAATTCAAAACTACCCAGCAAATTTTTTTTGAACATATTACCTTCGGTCTTGTTTTAGAAGAACTTCTTTTACCACCGGTTATATGGAACCGGTTCTAGAACAGGTTCCTGGGAGTCGAACTGTAAGTTGTCAATGTCCCAGAACCAGTTCTATAACTGGTTCTAGAACCGGTTCTAATGCAACCTGTTCTTGTTTGGAGGTAAAGAACCTATTGCAAATAGGACAAACTCCATATACATAGAACCAGTTGCAGAACAGAAATTAGAACCTGTTATAAGCTGTTCTGCAACCAGTTATTTGAATTTTACTATTTTACTGGGTAGTTCTAAATTTTTTTTAAATTCTCTATAAAAATATATTAATAAAGTTAAATTTCTTACATTTGCCCAATTCACTTAAACCATAAATAATATACTTAAAATGAGCGCAATATGTCAATAATTAACAGTGGCAACATTGCCCTTTCTTTTTTAAATTTAAAAAGTTGTTATTTTTTTGTAAATAACGCTATTTTAAACAAATCAAATTTTGTATCACAGAGTTAACATTAAAATAATGCTCATCTATTAGGAAAAAAGTGTAAAGCATTATAAACAAAGTCGTTTTGTTTAAACTTTTTATTTTTATTCTGTGAAGTTCTATTGGATGTACTAAAATTTAGCAAAATTGCTGATTTTAGTAAATTTATTTTAAATTGCAGTTTACTGAAATTTTACTAAAATTTAGAAGCTGCTACTAAGTTTTTCTACTAATTTCATTTTACTAGAGTTCAGCAGACATCTGTTGCTAAATTTAGCAAAAAAAATACTGAAATTCCCAAAATTGTTAATTTTCCCGTAAGAACAGCAACACTTTCAGTAAACATTACAGATTTTATCAATCTTTTACACAGTGTGATTAGTTTTTTTTTGTTTAAATTTCGTAAAAAAATTTTAAAAGTTATAGAGCGTTAGATAAAGGGTCCGCCAAATAACTTTTTTTTTTTTTTGAACTCCTGAACCAATTGGACTTTGTCATACCAAGGTCTTTATGCAAAATTCGTCTCAATGATGTCTCCGAAATGTTCAATTGTTGAGAACGACGGTGAATTGATGTTGATGGCGCTTCACGCACACTTTCTGCCACAGCAGCAATATTCTCGGGTGTACGCACTGCTTTTGGCTTTTCACGCTTTGGTTTATCGATGAGGATGCCAGTTTCTTTCAGTTTTTTCACAAGATAACGAACATACGGACCATATTCGTTCAGCGGAAGGATCAAACTAATTATCTGTCAAATCAGACATGAGCTAAGTGTTACCATTCACGAAATAAGCACTAGTTGAAAAAAAAATCAATTAATATTTTAATTCACTTAAATAATATATAAATACATATTTTATTTGAGCCATAATTCTCAAATAATTTTTAAATAGAAAAGTTTCAGTATAAAATACCAAATA
Source organism: Delia radicum (assembly GCA_021234595.1). NCBI lineage: Eukaryota > Metazoa > Arthropoda > Insecta > Diptera > Anthomyiidae > Delia > Delia radicum. The sequence continues at coordinate 184,119,096 of CM037852.1, read as the reverse complement.
CTTTTTTAGTTTAGAAACAAAACAAGCACACACACAAATTCACAAACAGACACAGCATTACCAAAATCACACACACATACAAACCTGTCGTTCACACACCTTTTTTAGTATCATATTTTTTTTTTAATAGTTATCTATAGCTTTTTTCTTTTTCATTTTCAATAAAAGTTTTTATTACTAGTATCGTTGCCGTGATAGGTGCAAAATCAATTAAAATATTAATTGATTCAATATTTTTTTTAACTGAACTCGTTTTTAGTTTTTTCTGTGTATATAAAGTTTGGTGTCAAATGAGAGTATTTTTGAAGACACATTATACCCAAAAACTTTTAAGTATTTTTGTTATTAAAAAAAAATGTGCTTTGAGGAGCAATTAATTTTATTTAATTTAATCGACGGAGTATTTTAGCTTTTTCCGATATTCGAAACAGTTCGGTTTTTTTCGACTGTTTACGAAGTGAATTTTCCCCCTATATTTATAATAATTCAGGGCAATATGGGTATCAAAATTTTTGTTTTATTGAATACTTTTATCCTGCGTACAAATTAATCTAGTAAACAAAATACAAGTTTTCATATAAAATCAAATATGTTTTCAACCCTATTTTTTAACCCTTAACCGTGTGATTGAGTAGCTGAAAACCACGTGTCTTTTTTTTTTTTTTTGCTTCTTTAAAATCATTAAAATCTGCGAGTTCTGGTAGGGATTCTTCGCTTGTTAGTAGGGGATTACAAATACCATGTTCCATGCAAATCGGAAATGAACATTGCTTTTGGAACGACCCTAATGCAAAACCTTTTAACTGAAAATTTAACGTTTTATTTATTTTTCTACTAACTTTCTTATTTCTGTGCCTACTTTCAATCTTTCTAATCTTTAAATCAAACTTTCGATTCTATGCAAAATGCAACAAAAATTCATAGCAAAATACCTTAACTTAATGGTTAATAAGTGATTCAAATAGTTTTCAGGTAGCTTAGCTAAAGGCTTTAAACTGAAACCAAAAGTCAACAAAGTTAGTAATAGTCTATCAAAAAGTCGTTAGTTTTATTTGAAAATATCCTTAACCATTTCCAAAGTGTTGTAAAATGTAAACAACGCAACATGTTTTTTATGTTGATGCCGCTAATAAAATAAAAACAAAACAAATACTTTGACAGTTTAAAAATAAACAAATATAAGAATTTATTATTTGTGTTAAAAATCCAGAAACTGGAGAGCGAAAGCTTTTTTTTTTGTAACAAAAAGCTTTGGTATGAGTAAAAACTTTATTTTGCCGCTAAAAGCTTTATACAAAAATTCCATTCTCCACAAAAAGTCTACATAACAGATGAAATGCAAATTCTTTAAAGTGTAGTGTTACTAATAATATTTCACAGTACGCGTTTGGTCCTTGGAGCTTTCGGTTGAGTTTTAAAGCTAACTTAAATAAAAAAAAGAAAGTTTAAAAAAAATTAATTAATTAAAAAAGCAAGAAAAAAATTGAGATAATGAAAATTTAAGAATTTAAATATATAAATAAAAAATAATGTGCCAAATTATAAAATAAAATTATAAATGAAAGCGAGATTTAAAGCAACGTATATGCCAATTTATTCATAAATTTAAAACGGGAGTGCCATAGAAATGTTTGTAAAAGAGAGTGAATAAAAAATTAAAACTTTATAGCTTAACAAAATGAGATGAATTCAAAAATAATTAAATTAAATTAAAAAAAAATTGTAAAATACTAAAACTAACTTGTTTAAGTGAAATTTATAAAATACTTTTGCAAGGACCCCAGGATTACCTGGCAAAAGTGGACTTAAAAAAAAAATGATTAAATTTATGTGAAAAGTTTAAATTAAAACACATTTTTATAAAAATTATTGTATTGTTGGATAAACTATTTCCAATTTGTGTTTTTTTGGTGACTTTTTAAGCAGATTTGCGGTTTGGTGTTCTTAAATATACACATTGTCAGTCAAGAAAATTAGTTTTATGTGCTTTAACAAGTTTAACATTGAACTTGTTTAAATAGAAAAAAAATTAATCCTTAAACTTTTAACAGCACCCCATTGCGAAAGTAATTGAAACATCCTTAATGAATGAATAAAAATATTTAAAATTATGTAAATTGAAAAAACTTTTAAACAAAAATGTAATTTTGAGTGTTGAAAAAAAAATATTGACCTTACGAATTTACAGAAAAACTTTTTGTATTGTAATTGAAAAATGAGTGACTTTTAAAAACTAGTTTTGAAATAACACATAAACCAACATGTTTTCCGTAACCCTATTAAACAGCCTAATGCTGTGCTTTTTTATTATAATATTATGTTCGTTAACAACTACTGCTCCTACACATCATCTAAGCATAGGAGTACAAGGTAATACTCCTACGTTAATAGTGACCTCTTCTGAAATTGGTATAACCCCTGAAATTGAGACTGAAAATAAAAAATCTTCAAAAACTGAGTTAAATACAAAATCTTCAAAGGAGACTGGATATAAATCTAGTGAAAAATATAAAATTTCAAAAACTAAAACAAATAAAAATCTTTCATTATTAAATAAAAACGAAAAAAAGACAAAACAAAATTTACTCAACAATAAAAAATCTTCTTTAAATGACGACACATTTAAACAAAATGAAAAGCCTTCTATTTTCTTATCAAAAGACTCAATGACTTTTAAACATTTCAATGAAGATATAGAACAAATAACACAACAACCGGACACCATGTTGTTTTCAGATAAGGAAGAAAAGTATATAAACTCCCTAAAACAAGAATCAAAGAAACTGAAAATCTATACAAATCACAACACTACTTCAACTTCTCTTGAGGAGGCAAAATATGTCAAAACTAACTTTGATGTTTCAACCTCAAGACCTAAGGAATCTGCAGAAATTTATACTCTGCCTCCTCATCATACTTTAGATAATGAAAATGAAGTAAAAACTATTTTAAAAGAAACATCTTCTCTTCGTAAGGAAAATCAATATATAACAACTATTACTTCTCCTCTTTCACAAAAGAAAACTATGGAATTTGCTTTGCCACAAGCCAATCAAGACATTTCTATTGTCAGTACTCTTATTCCATTACTACCGACACAGACGAAGCAGTGGAAGGACTCTATAACCACTTTGGAATTGTCTACCGCCTCAGGCTCGAAAGAAATCACTGACATTTTTACCAGCACTAGAAGTAATGATGATACCTTTAATACAGCTACCCCTTCAAAGGCTTTAAAAGATTCATCAACAACAGCAATATCAACAAATGTTGATATAGTAGCAGCAACAGCAGCAACAGAAAACAAATAATAGACAAAGAATTTACAACCATTACGAGGGAAAATGACAATGACAGAACTACAGAAAATACAATATTATTAAGAAATGAAAATCTATTGTTAACTACCACACAAACAATGACTATGGCAACGACAACACCCATCCCTACTTTCCAGTTAGACACCTTAAAAACAAACAATGCAATAAAAGAAACAGCAACAACAGATGATGATGATGATGATGAAGAACAACAGGCATTAATAGAAACCTCAGCAACAGCATTAAATAGGAATAAAACTGTTGATGATATTGTTCCCGATAAAATTGTGACGGATAATAAACCACAAACAAGTACCAGTAGCCATAGTAACAGCAATAATAGTGTAAAATTTAAGTCAAAGCAGGGAAATCAAGCAACAACATCAACAACACCACTAGCAAACACAGCCACTATTTACTCACCCACTCCTGATGATGAAACCATTACAACTGAAAATCTTTTAGTAACCATGACACCATTCCTGATACAAGAATTTAAAACAAATGAACAATCTGTAATTGAAACGGAAAAGGAAATGGAAACCACAGTAACAACAATATCAACAACACCTTTAATGAAAAAAGAAGAACGTCAACAAAAAACCACAATGGAAGCTATAGATATCTCACAAATAACACCAAACTTTCGTGATTATGATGAAACTAGCAAAACGGAAACGGAAAAGGTATTAAAATTGATAGATTTGGAAAAACATGAAGACTTAAAAAAATCTTCATTATCCTCAATACAACATCAACATTATGATGATGGACATGATGGTTTCAAGACTATAAAGAAAAAACAACTAATTGATAAACACTATCAAGAGGCTTTATTAAACAGTAATAATCCTGTTGTTCAAGATGACTTAAATATCCCTTCTTTGAAAACGAGTTCTATAACCTATTCAACTTCTACCACAACTCCTTTAACAGTACCGTATTCAAAACCTTTGTTGTTACCCATAAAACATGGCTTTTTGGGACCGATTTTAATGGAGGAGAAAACATTTCATGTTATACATCACCCAGCTGGCAATTTAAACCATGTTAAGGATAATAAAAACGCACATTTAAGCCCCCTAGAAACGCAATTACGCCATGGTCATTTTGTGGAATTAAAAGCAAAAGCGAAAATGGATTTAACCACTAAAACCATTGCAACCACAAGCAGCAATATTGGTATAAATTATAAACAAGAAACCACAACAGTGGCTAACGCAACTGATAATAAAGATCAAGAGACACCGGAAGATTTACAAAAATTTTATACAGATAATAAAGATGTTGTACCCGGAAATAAAAACGTTTAAAACTTTAACATCGGCTTTAGGATATGAAAATGAAAAAGATTTTCAAAAATCCGCGTCACATTTGTTCTTTACTGCTAAGACTATCACTTCGAATAAAGACAATTTATTAGGAAACATAAACAACAAAACTTTAACTGTTAATTCTGAAATTATGAATAAAATAGACTTACGCAAATCTGCTCCAGAAACAGACACCACTGTTATATCAACTTTATTAAATATTGACGATTTTTCAAGAATGACAAACAACAGATCTTTAAATAATACATCAGAATTTGTAAATGAAAAAGATTTCCAAGTATCCGACACAGTTTTAAACGCCACTGCTATGTCTTCTACAATCAATGAATACGATTTTTCAAGAAATCAGAACAACAAATCTTTAAATGATTCATTAGAATTGGCAACTAGAAGTGAATTACAAACACCTGCTCCAGTTATAAACACCACTGTTATGTCTACTACATTAAATACAAATAATTTTTCAGGAAATCTAAATAGTAAATATTTATTTGATACTTTGAATTTGAAACTAAAAAAGATTTACAAAAATCTGACACAGTTTTGGACACAACTGTTGGGTCTACTAACACAAATAAAGAACATTTTTCAAGAAATAGCAATTATAAATTTTCAGATGATTCTTTTCAATTCGGAAAAGAAAATGATTTTATAAACTATGCTCCAGTTTTGGATATCACTGCTAAGTCTAGTACTCTAAGCCAAGGCGATTTATCAAAATATCCAAGTTCCAAATCTTTAACTGATTCCTTAGAATCTGGAATTAAAAAAGTTTCACAAAATCTTGCTCCAGTTTTAGACTCCACTGTTGGGTCTCTCATTATTAAAAAAGAATATACATCAAGGACTAAAATGATAAATTTTCAGCAGATAGTTTAGAATCTCCCGAACAAAAATGTTATCTAAATTCGCTGCTCTTAAGGACTCCAGCGTAAAGTCTTTATTACCTTTTGATGATGGAAGACAAAAATCTTCCATTGAATACGATCCTCAAATTGACTTTCAAAAATCTACTAAAATTTTTCCCCACAATCTACACTCAACAATTGTAAATACTGATAACAAATCTTCCACAACATATGTACAAGATTCCGCAACAAATTCCTTAGAATTTGGTATTCATAATATTTTGCTAAAACCTGCTGCAATAATTGACACTACTGTAAAATCGTTGGCCTCAAATAAAGATGAATATTTAAATCAATCGCAACCAGTAAAACTTGATGCAAACATTGAAGCCAAACTTCTGACTGATCCAGGTTCAGCGAGAGATTCTGACGATTTTAAACCCCGAAGCAACTTACACAATTTTGCAACAGTTTTGCCTGACACCACACAAACTTTTGATAAATTTTTTACTGAAAATAAAACTCCGAATGAGGATAACACTGCCAAATCTGATGATCCCAATGAAGACGAATTTCGGACTGGTCCAGGTTCATCGACAGATTCTGTAGATTTTAAACAAAGAATTCTGCAAAAGTTTTGACTGACACTGCTCGAGATTTTATCAAATTTAATACTGAAAATACAACTCCCAATATGGTTACAAATGTAAAGCCTCTTACCATCAGTAGAGATAAATTTTTGAATGATCTAGGCTCATCCACAGATTCTTTAGATTATAAATCACAGAATTCTGCAAAAGTTTTGTCGGGCACTGTTCCAGATTCAAACAAATTTTACACTGAAAACAAAGCTCCGAATATGGATGCCACTGTAAAATCTGATGATACCCATAACGCTGAATTTTTGACAGATCCAGTTCCAATCACAGATTCTGTAGGTTTAAAATCACAGAATACTGCAAACGTTTTGCATGACACTGCTCGAGATTTTAACAAATTTGACACTGAAAACAAAACTCCATATGTGGACACCACTGTAAATCTTTATGATGACAATGAAAATAAATTTCTGAATGGTCAAGGTTCACCCAAAGGTGCCCCAGATTTTAAACCACAAAGCCACTTACAAAATTCTGCACAAGTTTTATCTGACACTGTACCAACTTCAAAACAAATTTACACTGAAAAAAGAAATAATAAAGAGCCAGAATTGTTGAAACAAGTTCCTTTAGTTGTAAACAAAGAAAATAAATTACAAAAGTCTTCAACAGTTTTAACTACAACTGACACTTTAAAATCTTTAAATTCAAAAGCTATGTCTGATCTTACAAAAACAATTAATGAGGCCTCTTTCATAACTCCCTTACACGCTCTACCAAAAGAAGATGTGGAAAAATATCCTCCAGTTTTGTCCACCACTGTATTTCACACAGTACACTCGGTGGCCACTAAGACACCAATTGTACAAGCTAATACCATGTTTAATTTACCGGAGCAAGGCTTTCAACCACAATCCAATGGAGTTAAAGAAAAAACTGAATCAAAATTTCGGATATACAAATTGAGGTCTATGACTCGACAATAGATTCAATAGTGGCTTCTACAAATTTCAAAGATAATAATAATAATCCCATTTATTCGGAGGTTATAAATGATGAAGCTTTACAGGGGAAAACCACAAAACCGCCAGTATCTATGGTACAACAAGAAAGATTTACACAATATGTTATAGATCGCACTGAAACTTCTACACAAGAGCCTGTTAACTATAGCACCATACAAGTAGCTTCTGGTAAACCCGAGCCAGCAGCCATAGAGATACACATCAATGTCTCTGAGTCCTTTGGCAATGAAAGTGAAGATTTGGAATTTTCATATCCTCAATCAGAATATAATAACAATAATAATCATGGAAGAGTAGAAGAAGAATCCTATGATGAAACCAAAGTTAATGATAACATAAAACTGAAAATACCCTCAAATACGGGATCAAATTCTCTTAACAAAGATTCGAGAAGTGATGAAATTTTGGTGGTAGAAGTTATAGATACAGATAATACTACTGAGCAGATACAATCTAGAAAATCTAAAGATGCGGATGATTTATTTGTCAGTGAAAATACTCCTCCTCCGCCACCGCCTCCACCACCCTATCAACCTAATTTTGATAGAGATTCTGATACGATTTTTTATATCTCCAATACCGAAGTTAAGGTGGGCGAATCTATACCCACTGCTAAAAATTCCTATGAAGAGCGTAAATTGAAACTGGAATCACAATTTTTTCCAGCCAATTATATGGCCAGCACCCATCCTAATATAAATACTCCAGAGGATTCAAATTCTCCTCATCATCTCTACGAAGAAGATATTATACTTTCGTCCAATCGTAATCAAGCAGATTCTCTAAAAATCTATCGTAATCGTAATGAACCTTCACCACCCTTAGATGTTACTTATGTGGGAGAATCTATAATAGAAGTTGAACAATCTCCGGATTCGGCTCCAACAACAACATATATTCCGGATCAACAACAGCCTCATATTGCTACCCAACAAGCAGATGTTATCATACAACCAGCCATATTGCCGGAAATTTCTATAGGGGTGCCTGTTATAGGTGAATTACCACCACAGATTGAACTAAAGGAAATCGATTTCATGCCCAACGAAGCGCAACTTCATCGTTCAGGCATATATGAAGAGAACGACAGTGGCAACAGCAACAACATGTTTAACAACGACATTGATGATAACACAATAAATGCTGGCAGCACTGGTTACAACAGTCACGATGTAGTAGACAACAGCAACAACATTAATAACAACCAACGACTTGACGAGTCATCAATACAATATGGTGGTGACCTTATAGACGAAAGCGCTGACGGTGGCTTTGATGGTGTTGAAGGTTCATATCCCTTTGGCAGACCCAATATAGCCGCAGCAGCTGCTGCGAGCATGACAAAAACACGAAAGCAAAAACAGAATCACGTTGCAGACTATACCCACTTGTATGTTAACTATGGCGTTAATAATATGCGCAAAGATGAGTTAAGTGCAGATGTTAAAGACTCGGGGGAATTAATAGCTGTGGGTGGGTTAGGAGGTGGTACCAGTCTCAATGCAAATAGTAACGAACAAAATATAACATCATTTAAAGAGTTTCTAAACAAAATGAGCATGAATAATTCCTCCTTCACAAATGGAAATTTAACTCAAAACGAACGTATGAGTAACGCAACAGCATTTTCTGTTTTCGAGGATATTAATGATTTAGAGAATAAAAATACAGGTAAGTGCTTCTTTTGTTTACAGAAAACTTGACATGCTTGGTTAAGAATATAATAATACTTTTAATGAGTTCTTATTTTGAAAACATAACGAACATATTTTTTTTTGCAGCAAGTTGGAAAATTTAAAAAATCTTGTAATTTTTGTTTTTCCTTTTTACTTTAACTGTACTTTCTAGAAGATATTGTTAACTTGATTTCTTTGGCTATTGGTCTGTTTATCGTAATACTGCCGGTGGTAGTTACTTGCAGTATGTTTTGGGCATTAAGGTAGTTATTTGTTGTTTTTTTAAAAAAAAAAAGTATAAAATGAAAAAATGATAATGATTGCTAGAATTTCAAATCGAAAAAAAAAAATTACTTATGCTTGTAAGAAGAAGTACATTCAGAAAATTAGGTACGTAGAATAAACTTTAAATGACAGTTAAAATAAATGCATTTGCAGTTGAAAAAGTGTCCACTACATTTGCAATTAAATCAACTGAAATGAGAAACTGTCGAATGCAGTAAAATCAACTGCAAATGCAGTTGAAACAACATTACCAGCATTTTAAAACATTATTAGTAAAAAACAAATTTTTTGTTAATATTCTTAAATTGATTTTGTTTTCAATAACCTACACTATTAATTGCACTACCAAATCTCACTTTAATATACAATACAACTCCCATTTATGGGCAGGGGCTTCAGTGTATATTCTGAAGCGTTCAGGGGAGGGCGGTGAAGCTTATCAATGACAGTAGTGTATCCAACTCTATTGAATCATTGGAGCATCGTCGGAATGTGGGTTGTGTGACACTTTTCTATTGATATTACCATGGGAGGTGCTCATCTGAGATAAGTGAACTTATTCCTCGAGCCCGAGTTTTTATTCGTAATACTCGCTTATCTAGTAGAGCACATCCATTTGTAGTTGATTGTCGTTTTTAGTCGAACGATTCGTATGTGGAACAAACTTCCCGCAGAAGTCTTCCCTGTTACTTACAATTTAGAAAAATTTAAATCAAATATCCACAAACACTACTACCTCTTTCCTCCCTCCCATACTCTATTTTCCTGATCAATACAATGCACTGCATGAGTAGTTGGCATCTCCGGAGTACTGGTTAAAATTAAAAAAATAAAATGAAAAAAAAATTATTTTTCATTTGAGTAGTTATAACCATATCGTTGTTTGTCTCTGGACATCTTACCGGCATTTCCAGAAAGTTTAAAATTTTACTTGTTTAGTTTTGTCATTATAAATTTTATGTATCCAGCAAAAAATGTTCACATATGAACCCGTATATCTGCGCATATACGAATCTATATATATTTGGATCCTTAAAATGAGGGTATATGGACATATATGCTCATATATGGACATATATGAATATTCATATATGCTCATAAAAAAATATTCGTTTGTTATTGAGCGTGTATTAAAAAGCATTTTTTTATTTTTTAAAGAAACACATGAGCTGTATTCACAATCGGCCTGTGAAAATTCAAAATACATTTTAATCTTTCATGGTTTGAATATAAACATTCCTATTGAGACTCGTAAATACCGCTTTTTTTGTTTTTTTTTTTATTAAACTAAGGCCCGATTACTGAATGTCAAGTTAAAATTTAACAATTTAAATGCTCAATATTATAATTCAATTTACATGTTAGTGATGAATTAAACAAGATTGAACTTAAATAAAGAATAAAAATTTCATTTAAAGACATTTAGTTCTTAAGTTGTTAAGATTTTATTGACCACGTCCTTCTTTTTTTCTATCAATGCTCATAAAAAAATATTCGTTTGTTATTGAGCGTGTATTAAAAAGCATTTTTTTTTATTTTTTAAAGAAACACATGAGCTGTATTCACAATCGGCCTGTGAAAATTCAAAATACATTTTAATCTTTCATGGTTTGAATATAAACATTCCTATTGAGACTCGTAAATACCGCTTTTTTTGTTTTTTTTTTTTTATTAAACTAAGGCCCGATTACTGAATGTCAAGTTAAAATTTAACAATTTAAATGCTCAATATTATAATTCAATTTACATGTTAGTGATGAATTAAACAAGATTGAACTTAAATAAAGAATAAAAATTTCATTTAAAGACATTTAGTTCTTAAGTTGTTAAGATTTTATTGACCACGTCCTTCTTTTTTCTATCAATATTCTTTAGTTATCATAAACATGTAAATTATATTACAATACATTCAGTTCAGTTAAAAAAAAAACGAATGCGGTATAAACGAGTCCCAGCAAAAATTTACTTTGTCTGGTATGTTAGTATAAGAGTGCTTCTATTTAAAAGAGGAACAATTACCATGTATTTTGAATTTGTTTTTAAGGTAGATTTTTACCAGGCAGATTGTGAATACTGCTAATATATTTTGTTACAAAATACAAAAAAAATACTGTTTAATATACGGTCAACTACAACAAATAATTTTATATTGTAGACATACGAGGGCGGATCAATAAGTCCGTGACTTTTTCAATGAAACACAGTTTTTTTGCAAAAAAAAAATAATTTTCAACATGGTTATCAACTGGAAAATGTTGATACATTCCTCGATCTTGGAGTATTACTAGATAATAAACTCACATTTAATTCACATATATCGCAAACTGTAAACAAAGCAAAAGGAGTTTTGGGTTTCATTAAACGTTGGGGAAAAGAATTCAATGATCCATATATAATCAAGCAATTGTTTACTACTCTCATTAGACCCATTTTAGAATACGCTTCCGTCGTATGGGATCCACAATATTAAATCCATATAAACAAAATCAAATCTGTGCAGAAGCAGTTTTTATTGTTCTGTCTTCGATCTCTTCCATGGAATCCGAATTTCAATTTGCCATCATATGAGAGTCGCTTAGCACTTATTAAGCTTCTACTCTCAAAAGTAGGAGGTTGGTGTTAAATATATCTTTTATGGTAAATTTGTTAAATGGTGCAGCAAACTCCGATTTCCTGCTGGGTAAAATAGATGTCGTTGTTCCCAACCGTCCGACAAGATACTACATTCCCCTAAAACTCCACTACTTCCGAACAAATTATGCAAACTTTGATCCCATCCGCAGAATATTTGATGAATTTAACAACTTATACGCCTACATTGATCTTTCGTATAGTCCGGATGTCATAAAGAGAAATCTTATTATGCTGCTAAACCAATTACATAATATTTAATGTTTTCTTTCTATAAATTTTATTTTTATAAATTGTATATATGCATATTTGTATATTGTTTTCTTTTTTTTTAATATAAAGTCTGCAAGGATTAATTTTCCATAGACTTTTTAAATAAATAAATAAAAAAATAAAAACATTATCTTCTTTTAGCTCAATACACTTAGTCCAATTTTTCTCTAATTATAGTATCCCTTCCAAAAAAAATTTGATTTTTCGAGGTCCATAAAATAGGCATTGGTTTGATCAATAATTTCATCGTTGTAGCTAAGTCTCTTTCCACCTAGCCATTTCTTTAGGTTTGCAAATAGGAAATAGTAACTGGGGGTAAATCCGGAGAATATGGCGGATGAAGTACCCAATTCATGGAATTTTGCCATTGAAACTGCACACGTGTGCACCCGTGCATTATCTTAATAAAAAAGAACTTTTTCCTTGGCCATATGGGGTCGTTTTTTTTTTAAATCCTAGTTAAGTCGGTCCAATAAGTTGGCATAATATTCGCCGTTTATTGTTTTTCCCCTTTTGAATGTGATCGATGTGGATTATCCCGCGTGCATCCCAAAAAACTTTTGCTATCACCTTATTGGCCGACACACTTACCTTGGCCTTCTTCTGAGCCGGTTCACCAGTCGTTTAGACTGCTGCTTGGTCTCCGAAGTATTGTAATGGATCCATGTTTCATCAACAGTTACAAAACGCCACAAAAACTCATTTGACAACTACAAACAATCTTTTGAAGTTGTCACACTATTACGTTTATGGTCAATTGAGAGCAAACGCAGCACCCATCTTGCAGACAGCTTTCTTAAACATAACTGATCATTTAAAATCGGAACCACACTGCCATATGAAATTCCTATGGCATCAACAACAACATCACGCCCTTTTACTCTTCGATCGGTCAATACCATATCGTGGATTTTTCGTCATTTTCGGGTGTATTGACCTCAATTGGCCGTCCAGAACGTTCAACGTCATTTGTAATTGTGCGACCACAACGAAAGTCTGTAAACCACTATTTTACCATTGAAATCGATGGTGCAGAGCCCCCAATAGTATTTAACTAGCTTTTCCTTGGTTTGACTGACGGTTTTTTTTTTCGCAAAAAATTAATTTTTTCTCGAAATTCCAATGGTACACCATTGTAGTAAAAGATGAGAATAAGAGCACATTTACTTGAACATTTATTTACCAAATTGTATACCTGAATGCTAATGTATGTCACTTATATATTTACCATTAAAAACTCAGTTAAAATGTTTGATTTTTGAAATTAAATTTATAAAAAAACTGCGTTAGAACATGCAAAACTTTAATGAAAATTTGCGAAAAATCTGGCCCATAAGTGAAAAAAATGGGAACGCTATTAAAATCAGCGTGACCGAAATATTTACGATCAATGGTGGTTTCGATTGTAAGGGTCAATTTTGTCCTGCTCTGTTATTTTCCATTTGCGCTCAAAATATATATATTGTTTCATGCAGTACAGGGTTAATAAGTGTTGATTAAGAACATCTAGAGTATTTTTAATGATTTGGTCAATTTGAAATTCTAGCAATCATTTTCATATTGACAAACACGTGTAGGATATCAATGAACTATTTAATGAAAATGACATTTACAAGTATTTTTGTTTTTTGTTTTTTCGCTTTTCTCTTTTTCCTTTTATAATTAGATATTTGTACAAAAAATATCATTCGAATGTAACGGATAGCAGTGGTTATTCAGATCAAACAGACACAAAAGGTCAAATGAACGAAGATGGCGTGGAAAAAGGAGAGGTAATTAAAATAAAAAGCTTTTTTACAACACATATTTTCAATTTATTTATATATTTCTTCATTTGTTTTGAAGAAATAGGATATTATTTTTGTTTTGTAGCATATTATTTCTTTTGTTTCGTCACAAACGAATAATTTATCCATTCAATTATGTTAATTAAAAATATTAGTACACAAAAATATAAAGAAGATTTTTTTTATATTATGGGCGGGATGATAGCAAGTCAATTGGAATGTGTAATTAAAATCATAGATATCAATTTCAATCATTTTTCTTTTATGTTCAATTTACCATTACAGTTTATACATGAACCACCACCACCCACATCCTCATCTCCCACAAATAGCGATAAGGATGCTATACAAAAATTTACCGATACGTCCAACAAACCGTCTACTACTGATAGTATTGTTAAATTTTCAACTGAAAAATCTTCTCAGTTAGACCAGATCTCTGCTAAGCATTGCTCTTCTCTACCGTATGCTTCCAAAACGAAAGATTCTTTACAACTTTCGTTAGCTTTACACTCATCCTTAGATATACATACCGTCCATGATGATATTGAAATGCCAGGACCAAATGGTTCCATAACTAAAATGACTTTGGAAAATAATCTTCTTATAGTAGAAACGGAAGAGCGCAATGTAAGTTCAAACCCAAAAAATACAATCGTTGTGTCTCTTTGTGAATGTTTTTCTTATTCGTTTTAAAATTTTCCAAATAATAAAAAAAAAAAAAACTTAGATGTGTTTGTTTAAACGTATTTGTTAACTTATTTTCTTTTTGAAGTAGATTTAACCAAAGAAAAAAAAAATGTAAACGTATTTCTTTACCAAGTAAAAAATCTACAATATATTTTACCATCTTATATACTACTTACTATTCTACTACCACCACTACTATTATGCTCACAATGTTGATGTTGTTTTATATGATTATATATGATTTTTATTCTTTTCTACACTGTAAATAATTGTTGAAAAATTCTTTTGATAACATGTGCTTAAGAGTTTTTTTTCTGGTAAATGTAACTATTGTTTTTGAATTCTGTAAAAATCAATTCTGTCCCCATTTGTGTGTATTGTTGTACTTTCCAAAACTACAGACATTAGGATGGTTTGGGTTTCATATTTTCGTTACTTGTATACTAGGTTGTCCCGTTAAAAAAAAATGTTAAGTAATAGCACTCAAATGGTGCATATTGAAGAGCTAAATACAGAATACTAAAGGTTCGTACAGGTAATAAAACTTTCTGGGTTTAATTTTCAATTTGTTATAAATTCCGCATACATAAATAAAATAGTACAAATTTGGGCTCTTTAGAATGTCATCTCTTATTTTAAGTCCTCTCTTACTTTAAGTCCTCTCTTATTTTAAGTCCTCTCTAAAACAGTCATAACCTTAAAGTAGTGCCTTTGCGTTAGCATCTACGCAGTAATATTAATCGGACTTTGTATAATTGTAAAAAATTGACCATTTATGGTTCGTACTTTCATAAAAATTTTAATTGGTATACACTCACAAGAACTTTTCCATAAAAAATCAACAGTTATTTAAAAGTTTAATGGGTAAAGTTGTTTCATTAGAATATACAGTTAAATTAACAAAGAAATATATTTTTTAACTTTCTGTCTGTTACTCAAGAAAAAAATAAACAAAAAAAACGAGATTTCCACAGTAGTTAAAATACTCAGTTAAAATTTTCTATTTAAAACAAAAAGTTGTTATATTATATTGAGTATTGAATTGGTTTCCCAGATATGGCAGTGAGAAAAATTGCATGTTCTTCGGAAAAATTTAGTTTTAAGTTTGAGACCATAAAATCCGAATATCAGCTAAACCAGCAAAACCAAAAAAATATAACAATATTTTTTTGGATGGTACTTTTAGGTACCGACAAGCGATTAAATGGTATGTTCTGTCCAAAAATTTGTCCTACTTTTTATCTAAAAATGCCTTTAAGTTTCATTATTTTTATTTGATCTTTTCAAAGTTTAAAGCTACGAGAGTCATTGATACCTCATTTTAAAGCTACTTAAATAGTGGTTTTACCGGTACAGAAAAGTTATTCACTTTATTAAGGCAAAATGCATTTTTTCAAAATCCGTGGTTCAATCCGCTGTATTTCAAAAAACCTGGATTTCCAAAATTTTATAAAAATATATGCTAATTATTCTTCTATACCTTTGCATAATCCCTATATGATACTCCTGCTGGCCCACAAAGTTATCGGTTTTTTAATTCTATTTTTTTACATTTCTATGCATAACTTTGGATTCCGTAAGAGTTCCAAAAAGGGATTTTGTTACGGCATAGTGAAATAATTTATAATTAACATATTTTTTTTAAGTTTTTTAAAAAGCCCGTTTTTTTAATTCATCGGTTTGAACCGGCAGATTTTGAAAAAAATTCATTTTATCATCAAAAACACTTATTTGCTTTCTAATTTTATGTAAAGCACGTTAACAGTAGGTTTAGGATAAAATATTAGCAACGAATCGAGTAGCTTTATAAAAACATATAAACGATTTCATACACCTACACACAGAGAAATAAAATACCAACCGAATTGAAGAGTGTTTTTAAACGGTAAAAACTTATAAATTCAGTTAGTTCAACGATATTTAAATTAGATTTCTGGGTGTTGCAACTAAAATTCAGTTGAATTAACCGAACTTTTTTGTGAAAACTAATGTTAAGTTGTGCAACCAACTGAAATTCTTATCAATCAAATGTAAATCGTGGTACCGAATTTCATTTGGCAAATAGCTAAATTTTTCTCTGTGCGTACTTTTGATGAATTTGCGATTTTTTCGAATATATGTCCATTAATGTACGACTACTTCTGTGAAATTTTCATATTTATTGTGAAACGCGGTTTTTCAAGATCATCTGGAACCACCTTTTCTAAACTAGCAATCCTATACCAAGATTGGTTGAAAGCGGAAAGGGTGGAGGAAATCGATTGGATGATTTTATATATTTTCAGTCTATGGGAATACCGAATAAAATAAAATATCAATTTTGGCATTAAAAAAAAAATTTAAATGAAACTTTTTCACAAAAGCATTTAAATAAGGACAACATTACAAATTTAAAGGCCATATTTAGTTATAATGTACTTAATGAAAAATTAAAAATGCTGCAGAGGATTAAAACTGCTAAAAAAAAAAAATTATAACTATTGTTCTCACAATAAGCTCAACATATCGAAACTCTTAAGAGCTATTTCGATAAAAATCGCGGGACGCCTTCAAAAGTATGTTAGTTACATTTTTCGAATTCAGTTCTTCAACACGAATCGTTTGATTGTTCGTACTTTGTAAAAACACTATTTGTCAGGACACCCTACTTGTACACATATGCACGACATATTTATTATTAGCTTTTGATGTTATATTTTTATTTTTTTTTAAGTAAATATTTGTTTTTATTATATTATTTTTGTGTATACAACAAATTTTATGGAGTTTTAAATAATATTTAATGTGAACAAGATTAAGTCATGTATAAATTTCAGATAAAAAATCAAGAAAAACCTATAACATTTTCAACGATTATTTGCGTATAAATTGTTATACATCATCAATTTTTGTCTCATAAAATTTAGAAATTATTTTATAAATTCGGTAAAAATTTTTTGACAGTTTAACCCTGTAACTGGTAAACGATATTTTAGAACGAAATTCGTACCATGTGCTCCACTCGGATTGTTTATCGTTGCCTAATTTAGGCGATATGAGCCAAAATATTTTAGGGTGCATTTTGGAAACTAAAGCATATAAAAAAGAAGTTTTGGACAAAAAATACTTCTCTTACCAAGATATAACCACGCTCGAAAAACTATTTTTTTTCTGCTCCTATTTAAGAAGATAACGCGATTTTCGATTTTTGGAAAATGCGAAATTAGGCGAAAAAGTGTATAAACTTTAATTAATATTGTTCAAACTTCAACGCTATTAATACCTAATGTCTTCTTTCTGCAAAATTTCATAAAAATCCGTCTATTAGTTTATAAGTTAAGATGATGTCCTTTAATGGAATCCTGATAAAATCCTGAGAGTCCTTGGAACAAAGTAAGGACTTATTATTATTAAAGATAACGCTTAAATTGGTTTTTTTAGATTTTTGAAAACATTTTTTTTTTTAAATAATCGGTTTTTGAAATTTTACGAAATTTTGATTTTGAAGCTTTCCCAAACCGTGGAAGGCACACGAAAAATTTTTTCGCAAAATATTTAGAAAATTTTGTTTTCTATCGGAATATATTACCTTCTAAGTATAAAACTCTCATTTGACGCATTTGTGGTTTTATGAAGACTGCCCTGAGGCAGCCTTACTTGTTAAAGGGTTAAGATAGAAATATTTTATTGCGTAATCTAAATTTTCTAAAATAAATGACATTTATATAATAATCCAGTAAAATAGTAAAATCCATATAACTGGTTGCAGAACAGCTTATACTGTATCATAACAGGTTCTAATTTCGGTTCTGCAACTGGTTACTATGGAGTTTGTCCAATTTGCAATAATTTATTTATCTCCAAACAAGAACAGGTTGCTTTAGAACGGGTTCTAGAACCAGTTATAGAACTGGTTCTGGGAAGGTGCCACTTACATTCCGACTCCCTGGAACCTGTTCTAGAACCGGTTCCATGTAAGCGTTGGTAAAAGAAGCTGTTCTAGAACAGGTTCAGAGGTAATCTGTTCTAAAAAATTTTGCTGGGAAATCTATCTTTATCGCTCCAAATAGAGGAAATAGTTTCACGTGTGACAACTGCATATTTTACGAACTGATATTTTTGTTTCTACACTTACAAGGATATTCTCCAGATGGGATTTCTCCACTCTGAATGAAATTATGATACGTTATAGAGAAGAAAAATATATTATACACATATTTTTTATTAGCGGACCAATCTCACTGTTAAGATTAAAAATTTGAAGGCAAAATATGTGCTTTTTGGTATGAAACCATGTTTGCAGTTACAGAAATTAATTTGTAAGCAGCATTGAGGTACGCGAAAAAATACAAAAATTTTGATACACATAATGCCCATGTAGTTGCTTAGGGTTGCCATTTACTTTGAATATTTATAATATAGGTGAAAAAAAAACTCTTCGGGAAAAGCAGCATACAATATCAACAGTAATAGCTCAGAGAATCCCTCAATTAAATTAAAAAGTCATTAATATACATAATTTTTAACTTAAAACAAATATAATTGTTCAACAAAACGATACTTAAATCACATTTTTTTTTTTTTAATAACCAAAAATATTTGAAAGTTATCGGACATGTTTTCAATAGCATTGAAAAAACTTCAAAAACTCTTTTATTTATTTGGCACCACATTTGACTAAAACTTCTTTGGAAATAGAGTTGTCAAATATTCGACTCATTTGAAAAACCGGTATTAGAATACTTAAAAAGCCGCATTTTTTAAAAACCGGGTTTCGGTTTTTTAATTTCACCCCGGCTCGAATAACCGGTAAGAAAACGTAACGTAAGAAAAAAATAATACATCGTCTGGTTAATCATTGAGGCCTATAAATTTGAAGTTATTTAAATTTAAAAGATATCGATAATCTTAAACGTTTTCGACTAAACAGATTCTAAACAAATTTAATGTAGTAAAAATATATTTGCCTAACATGGAGGGTCTTGTACCGGGACACCCACTGGTATGGATAAAATGTACAATAAAAACATATTGCGGATTAAAATGATGAGAAAAAAAATCGAACTATTCTATTCGTCTCGCAAAAGTTGGCAAGAGTCCTGGATAAAAATCTACTGTGTAAGCCTTCGTTATTATGAGAGAAGACAAAAAAGGCCAAATTCAATGTACATTAGGCTTATAACTTTGCACTTGTCAAATTTTGCCCTATCCTAGCCGTAACTTTATACAACTTTTACTCGATTTTCAAAAAATTTCCCCCATAAACCTTTTTGAAGTTGAGCAAATGTTTTAGTAATTAGTCTTTATCGAACGTATCGATCTGAAATAACTGTTTCCGTGTATTTTGAGATAAAAATTTTATAGCGTTATTTCACGACATGGGCATCAAAATTCGCAGAACATCGAGCACATTACGTCAAAAATATTTTAAAAAACGTTGTGTGACAACCGGTTTTTAAAAACCGCAAAAATAGAAAAAACCAATTTATCGAATTAATTAGGAAACCGGTTTTGACAACTCGAACAATATGAAATAAACCAAAAAAAAATCAACCAAAATGGAGTAAATTTTGAACCCACTTTTAACCCTTGAACATAAGAGTGGACCACATAACCAAAATACTTGTCATTTATTTTTTGCTCTATCATATATCTAAATTCATTAAGATCGCACAGAACCCATTGCAAACTCTCCTTGTCAATGAAAAAAGCTTCATCATATTAAGGAAACACTTTCATTGGCCAAAGGCCTTCATATGAGGAATTGTGATTATAATTAATTTTATTCGACATTTAAATTTTTGTTTACCAATCAAATATTTGACATCGAGTTTGAATAATTGACTGAAAAATTAGTGTTGTTATATTAAGATAAGTATTGTTTTAATAAATTAAATAAAACATTTCAAAAATGTTTGTATATTTATATATTTATATATGCCTAATATTTTTTTTTTTTGGATGAAAATGGCCTCGAAACCCGAAAGGGAAAGTACAAAACGGACAAATGTTTTAGTCTGGTAAAACTAATAAAATTGAGCCACGTCCGTGTGGAGTTCCGAGACGGATTACCTAAATAATATTTTAACGGAACTTAGAAGTTTTCATTGTGTTTACTAGTTTTTAGTTTTTTCTTTAAGTGAACGAAAATTTTCTTAAAGCTAATAAAAAGCTTCATAATGGACGAGTTGCACAGGAAACTTCATTGCTTCTAGGCAATAATTCATTAATATCATGCAGAAAATTCTCTCAGTCTATTAAATATTTATGGAAAAGTTATTTAGAGTTTATATATTTAGTTTCATTCTTTTACAGGATGTCCACTTTCTTGCTTCTCCTCGTAATTAATTTAAATAAACCGGACTTTGTAAATATTAATATTCCAAATTTATGGTTTCAAGCTCCACCGTTTCCTTTTTTATGTATTTAAGCCAAGTTCTGTAGAATTTCAAAAATATTTATTTACGTTAATGGGGAAACTTTTCACTTTGAACCACTAATTTTTCAACGCCCAAGATAAAACTTGGTTGGGACTTTTCTGCCCTTTGGAATTTACAAAACTCTCTCTTAGCGGATCTCAAAGCCGAAGGCGGTTTTGATAGTAATTGTAATGTAAATATATTCACATCTATTTATTCTGAGTAATGAATTTCGTTCCATGTGTTTGAATTGCATTCCTTCATAGTTTCATTACATTTAGTTTTTCTTGTCAAGTATTTTAGTGGCACTCGCTACCCGTTCCACTCCATATTGTTATACATGTTTGGTGTTTCAATTAAATTCATCCAATTCCCTGATTGTACATATATCTTCCTTGGCCCAAATCAATGTTCATTTAATTTGTCTTGATTAGGCTAAAAATACACACCTTTTTAGCCAATTGCATTTGTGCGTTATTGCAATATTAAATCCTTAATTCACAAGATATATTTTAAAACTCCATGAAAAAACTTTTAAATATTTTTGTGTATTAAATAATAATATTTTAAATCTTTCTCTTACTTTAAACTCAAGGATATATCGCGTGTGGCTAGAGAAACGAAAATGGATTACAATAAAGATGGTGTCTTTGTGGTTGAAGTTGCACGCGGCATAGATTCTAAAAGTATGCCCGAAAGTCCAGTAACAGAAGGTTCTGAAAAAATGCTTTCCATGTTTGATACAAAACACAATAACGGTATATTGGGTTTTAAAGTGGCAAACGAAAAGAATTGTCTTGGCAATGAAAAGGTACAAATACACTCACCACCGCCAGAAAACTCCACAGAAGAGGGACCAAGAAGTTTACATCAAATTGAGGAGGTGGAAGAGCCTATTAACTCACCACATTTGCATGACAATGATGGGGATGAGGATGCAATTATGGGTTTAGCTTATAAATCCAATACTGGATTATCACAATCAGATTTAAGTATTACATCTTCGAATGATTCTAATAAGGGTTATTGTTATGGCAATCAGGCGTTATATGTAGTAGATCAAAGTGGTTATTCTACCATGTCACCTACGGGTATAGTGGCATTGAAGTGTGATTCGAAAGATATAAAAGATGAAGATCATAATCCAGAAAATGATCATTATTTAGAACATTCTCCGGATAAAAAGGAGGACAGCAAAGACAAAGAAGATGTCGAGGAAACAATTAAAAAGCCAGAGAATTCTGGTAGTAAGGTAAGTGAAGAAAAATCACCGCGACAGAGAACTAGTGAGAAGGAGAAATTACAGGATAAGTTTTGTAAAGATACTGAGGAAGATAAATATTTAGAAACAGTTAAGAGAATTGAAAATGATAATAATATATCAAAAGCCATAGAGGTGGATTCACAGAATAAAATTTTCAATGAAATTGTTGAAAACTTGGCAATTACTGATTTAGGTGTTGTTAAGGAAATACCAGTTTTGGCGGATTCCACTGTTGCAAGTCTTCCTTTAGCTGAAACCTTGAATTCAGCTGAACAGACGTCTCCTAAACAAATTTCTAGTAAACTTTCACTAATGAATGAAATCCCAATATTAGTTGAACCTTCACAAATTATAGAGTCGTCATCACCTCTAAAAGACAAGGTAGAACCACAGCTTCCAATTAAAAGTTCTGTTTTTGAGGAAACACATTTGGTTGAACCGGTAATTGCAGTTACAGAAGATACCATTTTTGCTGCTCCCGATAAATTTTCCGATAATGTTGTATTAGAAAATCAAATAAATTCTGAAAATCATATGAAATCTGTTGAAAATCCTGTCGATCATATTACAACAGAAAATCTTTCTAAAGATTACATAATCGAAAATGGGGTTATATCCGAAAATTTAGTCGATAATGAGAACCCAATTTCCGAAAATGGCTTAGTGGATACCAATGGAATAACGTTACAACTTCAAGAACTACAAGAAATTTCATCAGATAAACCACATTTGAATGGCGACGATTCGGAAAATGCAAATGAAGCAAATGGCTTGAATGGAAAATCTGCTCAAATTGATATAAAACCTTTGACAAATGGTTTAGATTCTTTACCTGATTTAGTAACGGAACTCAACTCTACTACAGTTCAAAATGGACACATCGATTCTGAACCACAATGTAATACTTCAACTGATATGGAAAATGGTTATGATAGTATTATGAGTTTGCCAGAACCACCACCCACCACAGAAGAACAACTTAGCAACGATCTAAGTGACCAACAAGCTGGATTCTTTACCACCACCACCGCCACCTGAAATTTTCAATTTAAAGGATTTACCACCGCCTCTAACGAATGGTAATGGCACCGACTCATTGCCCAGCGAAGATTCGAATAACTTTTACAATACATTGCCACCCCCACCACCTACAACACTGGACGTAAGTGCTACTAATGGTAAAATGCATGCTTCGCCCTTAACACCACCAGCATCACCACCAGCTCATTTTACAAATAATCTGCATGCAGGCCTATGCGGACAACCTATAGCGGTAGATGTTAATGGTAGTTAATGCATTAAAATACTGCAGTATTCCAACTAAAACCACAAAAAAAAAACATAAAACCCAAAAATAACTGACTGAGGAGTTTTTAATTCAATATAATTTTTAAAACAAGTAAGAAAAAAAATCAAAAAAAATACAATATTTAGGTAGGCATTTACACTGTAAAAGCAACGAAAAATTATTTAAAAAATGGAACTGATTCAAACGAAAACCAAAATATGGATAACCATAAAGGAAGGGAAATATGAGAGTAAAACATGTAGTAGGTAGAACATAAGTTTTTACTATATAAACTCTAAAAAGTTTAAAATTTTCTAGTATTAAATAGAAGTTGAGTAAATAAAAAAATAATATTTTTTTTCTTTTTTTTTTTTGAAAATAAACTGCTATAAGCAGAGTGCCAAACACAATTTACCGATACAACCCTAAAAATTATTTACTAAACTATAAATGAAACCTATTTTATTTGTTTTATAATAAAATAATAAAAAAAAAGTAGAAAATTATTTAAACAAAATCTTGCTATACCTAAAATTATTTTTGTAGTTTGTTTCTTACAATATTTAAATCATAAAAAAAAACATTAATTATAGCTACTATCCTTAAAACCCCTTCCTCACTCCTTATCACCCACTTAGCCCCGTTCCTATGTCCTCACTTTACTATATAAAAGTAATCAATCCTTTATAATAACATACAAAATTTGTTGTTAAAAAAAATAATGTTTAACTTTAAAAAATACAATTTATTGGTAATAAATAACTAACCTAATTTTTTTCAGTGTAGTTTCAACCGTAAAAATGAACGTAATGGTGTTGCATTTCAACCTAAAAATAATAAAAAATTATTTAAGTATTTAAAATAAACCCTGAAATCCTCTCTATTTTTAATGTCTATGCTAGTTATTAAAAAAAAAAAATAAAATACATCTTTTAAGTAGTTTTTAAAACCAAAATAATTTGCCTATAGTAAAAAAAATATACGGAAAAAATCATAAATTCTTTCTTAACTCCTATACAAAAAAAAAACAGTGGTAAAGAAGGTAATATTGCTAAATTTAGTTGTTTTATTAGACTGAATTTTGGCACAAACAGGTCTAAAGTTCAAAAGTGTTTCGGCATCATGAATCGTGACTTATTGGCCCAAAGTAATATTTTAATAGGCGAAAATAAAAAGGGGATTTAAGAGGTTACTACAAAGGGGATTTAAGAGGTTACTGATAGCGAATCTGCACGCTGGAAAAAACGCCCTGCAGGATATATAAATGCTGGTAATATACATTTTTTTGGAAAACATTTCCGTTTATCCTATATCTAATATAACATGTTTGTTTGCAAATACAACTATGTTTGACTGTAAACATATATATTAGGGCGGGTCGATTTAAAAATCGCTCAACTTTCAAGGAAAATCGTATTCTAGGGATCAAAATAAGAAACTTTGCCGAAGGAACCATACCTCTAAAACGAATTCTGATGTCCCGACTTTTGACCCGTAGGGTGAAATTTTGAAAAATCCCACTTTGACCCATTTAGAGTGCCCCAATCGAATCCAACCCAATCGAATATAATTTATGCATTCATCTTTTAGAGCGACTTCCGGAGAAGAAATAGAGACCCTAATCTTGGAAAGAGTCCTCCTACTTTCTGAAATATCTCTATCCCGAGATTTGTACATTTTGCTAAAAAAACACGGCTAAAAAGGCCCTCTTTTAACTTAAATTTTAACCCCTAGAATGATGATTTATGCATTTATCTGCTAGCGCGTCTCCCGGAGAAGAAGTATCTCCCATAATCTTGGAGAGATTCCTCCTACTTTCTGAAATATCAAAGTGGGCTTTTTCAAAATTTCAAAAGTCGGGACATCAGAATTCGTTTTAGAGGTATGGTTCCTTCGGCAAAGTTTCTTATTTTGATCCCTAGAATACGATTTTCCTTGAACGTCGAGCGATTTTTTTGCCTCCATACAAATCGACCCGGCCTAATATATATGTTTGAGCAAAGTGAAAACCGGCTCTGTGCAATAACTCCCAGGTGAAAAAAGTCAAAAAAAAAAAAAACGAAATAAGTCCCAAAAATTTTTCATACAAATTTGGGAGTTATTTCAAATGAAATAATTCCCAGTTCTTTTGCAGTTGTTTCTATTTTTTTTAGAAGTTATTTCATTTTTGTTATTAGGTGTTATTTCATAATGCAGTAATTCCGAAATAAAATAAGTCCCAACAGAACTTAGCGTGGGACTTATTTCATTTTATTTTCTTGTTCGGTGTTATTTCATTTGCTGTGGAAGTTATTTCATTTTCAAAATTCATTATTTTTTTAATATTACTAATATTCTAAACGGTTGCTATAACGGGATCTTTCAAAATATTGTGATGATCTTTTTAAATTGACCTAACTTAATCTGTTCTTTAACAAATTTTGAAAGCGTAACGTTATATTCCCCAAGAAAAAAACGACATAGCGCCCAAAAAAATTATATGTAAATTGTTGTTGTAAAAATTTTCTTGTTTTTGGGCAATACGACATTGATTTGGACGAAATAACATTTTTTGTTGGGCGCTATGATGGTTTTTTGTTTGGCCAAAATAAATTTATGCGCTATGACGGTAAAAAAAGAAGTTATTGCCCAAAATCATAATTTTTTTTTTTTAAATGTCATAAGACCTTCAAGGCTGATTCATGAAATCAAACAAAAGAGTTTTAAGGAAACTTAAAAAATTGCTTCAATTTTATTTTTTGTGTCGCACGCAGAAAAACTTTATTTCGCGTAGCCGCCTGCCGCGTTCTACGGAGGAAAAACCCCTAAGAGCGGCCGAAGGCTGCCACACAGGAAAACTTGTTTTTACAAATCCAATGTTGAATCCGCTGAAATCTTATTTTTAAGACAATAATTTGATTAGTCATAGCTTTGTCATTTAAACAGCTAATTGATTGTTTTTTATCTTCTGTTTATTTAACGTTTAGAAACTAATATATACGTAAAATTTTTAATAAAATAGACTTTTAAAAAAATAATCATTGAAAAAAAATAAATCTTGGGTTGGTGGGTTGGTATTATGGTACATAAAAAGTTATGACAGGTCAAATAAATGTTACTTGATGTCTTAAAAATATAAGATTTCAACGGATTTAACATTTGATTTGAAAAGCAAGTTCTTCTGGGTGGCGGACTTCGGCCGCTCTTGGGGGTTTTTTTCCTCCGTAGAACGCGGCAGGCGGCTTCGCGAAATAAAGTTTTTTCTGCGTGCGACGCAAAAGTCATTATGTCTTATGACATTAAAAAAAAAAAAATTATGATTATGGGCAATAACTTATTCTTTTACCTTCATAGCGCATCAAAAAAAAAAAAAAGTTTTTTTCAAAATAAAATCCCATAGGACCAAAAAAAAAATTTTGGATTTTCTGTCATTGATTTGGTCGTTGTAACATATTAACATCCACAATTTTGGGGGATATGCGGACATTTGGGCAATATGTCATTTTGGTTTTTAGGCAATATAACGGTACGCCCTTACTTCATTTGAGTTGCATGGACTATTTTTGGGAGTTATTTAATTTTTATTCTTTGGAAATTATTTCATGATGAAATAACAACAAAAACCTAGGATTTGTTTCATTTTGGTTTTGGAAATTATTTAGTTTTTTTAGAGTTTATTTCACTTTTTCGAGACGGGACTTATTTCATTTTTTTAGAATTTATTTCATTGGGAGCTTTTGCACTGGGACTTATTGCATAGAGCCGTGAAAACCGTCTACCACCAAACATATAACGGATGTTTTTTTAGACTGACACAAGTTTAAATCATAATAAAACAAGGAAATATATTTTTGTAATATCAATGAAAGGGACTTTATTGGAAAGAATATTTTATGAAATTAATGTTTAAATATGATTTATGCCATGTTTCCGCCACGGTTGGCGCGTAGAAGGCTCAATCTGGAACACCAATTTTCAACAACTTTTCGCAGCATTTGCGGCCGTATTTCGCCGATAACTCTTCGAATGTTGATTTCCAGGTGTTCAATTGTTTGTGGTTTAACGAAGTAGACAAATGGCTTAACATAACTCCAAATAAAATAATCTAATGGGGTTAAATCACACGACTTTGGTGGCCAATTAATTGGGCCATTAAGTGAAATTATTTTTTCATCAAAAGTTTCTTTGAGTAAATCAATTGTAGCTCCCGCTGTGTGGCATGTCCTGTTGGAACCACATATCAGCAAGATTAATGCCACGTAATTGTGGTACGAACAAATTTCGAATCATGTTCCTATACCGTTCACCATTGACAGTAACATTCTGACCATCATCGTGTTTGAAGACATATGTACCAATGACTCCGCCAGCCCATAAAGCGCACCAAACAATAATTTTCTGTGGATGTAATGGTGTTGCGACAAAAGCTTGTGGATTCTCCTCACTTCAAATGCGACTATTCTGCTTATTTACGTACACATTCAACCAAAAATAGGCTTCATCGAAAAATAATAAAATCGCCATAAAATGGAAGAAGTGCACGATGAGTTTGACGAATAGAACAATTATTTTGATTAAAAATGTTAACAATTTGCACAAGTTGTTCTGGTGTAAGTCGATTTATAATGAAATTTCAAAGAAACTAAACAAAAACAACTACCAGCTGTTAAATGGGTGGTCAAATAAAGCAGAGATGCCAACTGAAGGTTGTGATACTCTAAAAAAAACACGCTTTATATGGTAATTGTATGTATGTTTGCATATACCAAACATAATATCTAAAAAATTTAAAATTGCAAATATATTTGTTTATGTCTGTAAATTTGAATCATTGCAAACATATAAATAATTACCTGCAAACATATTCAAAAAATGTTTTAATTGCGACGATTACAATAATAATATGTTATATAGCGAACATAGTTTTTGCAAAATAAGTTGATTCGATTTTTTGGTTAATGTAAGGTGGAAAAACTTAAAATTTTTCGGGTCCAAAATGTAGATCAAATCCTTCATTTTGGATTCGTAATTTTGAATTTTTTCTAAATTTTTTCCATCTTGAGTGGAGACATTATAGTATACGCTCCATGAAGAAAGTATACCTGCATGGCCCTCATTGAGACAAAAAAGTATATGGAATAACTTTTCGATTTTAGAAATCCTTAATATACAATAAAAAAAAAAAATAGACGCCTGTTTGTAACATTTTTGCTCTAAGCAATATATTGCACCGTTTATTGGGCTACATGACTCACTGTTTTAATAAATTCAAAGCTAAAATATTTGCTGGCATAATTTTGGGTCGAAATCATTCATCAGAAGAACTTTCAGTCAAAATCTACGATCGAGCACTTTTTGAGAAAATGTGTTATATTAATATTAGCAAAAATTAAAATTTTCGAATTTCTTTTTCGAAAACTATTCAAAATACGACAAAATGACTCAAGACCAAAATTATTGCAAAGGAAAACTCTACGGATATAGCGTAATTTTAAATTTTAATTTCAATGTTATAGATGTCTAAAAATAAGAGTTACCAATACCGATCCCTCGATTTATACGATACATTTTTTACATTATTTTACTTTTACACGATTTCTTTTATTTCTCTTGTAAACCGATGGATGCGGAAACAACCCCGATTTTTTTTTCTTTGTTTTTTTGGTATTCATTTTTTTTTTTTTTGTGAATATAAAAATCTTGAAAATCTTTATCTTACTATGAAAATCGTTATACTAGAAATTTCTGGTCATAAATAGAAAGATTTTACTTCTGAAATCGTTTTCAATTTAGAAACTACGGCGCCGATTCTTGCCAAATCTTGGTGCAGGAAATAAAAATGTAAATAAATCTATTGCGCTGGAAAATGGAATAATTTGTTGGATAAACTCCATTTCCGCTACAAAAATCTTTAAAAACTTTTGTGTTACAAGTATTCATATTCCGTTTCAAGAATCTCCAAAATCCAAAAAGAGATATTTCGTAACACGCTATAGACTTATTAAAAAAAATCGAGTCCGAGAAAATTTGAATGTAAAAAAAGGAATTCAACCAATTTACTTTAATTGAACCAACTACAGAACTTTTCAAATTTTTAGTTACGCAATACAGTTTTTAAAATTTAATCTCTACTTGCGACCTGTAAATTAAATGCATAAAATCCTATTTTCAGGGACATTTGTTGTATCTAAGCAGCATCATAGCCTAATAAATGCCTAAGTTTCGTCTCGTGCTAATAAAGGGTGATTTTTTAACAACTTCCGTTTGGCAACATGTTACAGTTAAACATGTTCAATTTGGTCTATAATTTAACCATGAATCGGCTTACAATTCAACAACGCTTGCAGATTATTGAATTGTATTATCAAAATTCATGCTCGGTTAAGAAAGTGCATCGTGCACTTCTTCCAATTTATAATCAGCTTGGGGCGACCTTCTGAGGCGGCTATTCGGAATCTTGTGACTAAATTTCGCTCCAAATTTACATTATTGGACATTAAACCGCCAACACGCAACGTAGAGTGCGGACAGAGGAAAATATCTCAGCTGTAACTTTTGGTGAATGGTCGCTGGCAAAGTTGGATGAAGATCCACTTTTTTTATCGGAAAATTGTGTTCGGCGACGAAGCTCATTTCTAGTTGAATGGATACGTAAGCAGACAGATTGCAAGAATTGCCAATGCACCCCGAAAAATGCACTGTTTGGTGTGGATTATGAGCCGTTGGCATCATTGGACCGTACTTTTTCAAAGACGACGAAGGCAGGAACGTTACTGTGAATCGCGATGATTACAACTTTTTTTTTGCCCAAAATTAAAGAGCTGGACTTGGGTGACATGTGGTTTCAACAAGACGGTGCCAAATGCCACACAGCACGCGAAACAATGGACCAATTGAGAGGCGAGTTCCGTGACCAGTTTATTTCACGTTTGGGGCCGGTCAATTGGCCGCCTAGATCTTGCGATTTTACACTTTAATACTATTTTTTTGTGCGTCTATGTCAAGGCTCATGTGTATAGGGACAAGCCTGCAACGGTTTGTTGCACTGGAAGCCAATATTGAAGAATTTATTCGTGAGAAACCGACCGATATGTTGGAGAGAGTATGTCAAAATTGGACCCTGCGAATGAACCATTTGAGGCGTAGCCGCTATCAACATTTACATGAAATCATCGTCGCATCGACTCAAATAAAGGTTTCTTACATTTCTATAAATATTATGTGTTTTTTTAATCAAATCCGAAAGCGCTTAAAAAATTGCCCTTTATAAGCCAGTGTACCAAATTTCAGTTAGAATTAGCTAAACATATTGTATATCCATATTATATCAATAATATTTTCAATATTTCTCAATCTGAAATACTCTTCTTCAACCACTGTTAACTCCCCGTTATGCCCAAAAAAAAAATTAAAATTTAAAACAAACTTTTTTTTTTCAATGTGCCGAAAAATAGAATAAATTTTATATTATTTAACCAATAACAAATAAAATTACTCAAATATGGTAAAAACAATTTAAAAAACCAAACTATAAAATACATACAATTTTACAATTTATATAGAATAAAGACAAACAAAAAAATATAAACCAACTACAACAATATGGAAATAGTAATCATACATTTACTCAGAAAAAAAACTAAAACAAATAAAAAGATATGACTTAAAATTGGAAAATAAAATAATTCAAATTTAATACATTCATACGTTAGTAAGGTAATTGATATGGTCAAAAAGAAACCATAATAAATAAAATACTCGTATTAAAAAATAAATAATAAAAAAACAAAAGAGGAAAATAAAAAACCACAAATTTTTTTATGTAGTTTAAAATCTTGTCATAAAAACAATAATGAAAAAATATTTTTAATTCAGTTTTATTTTTAAACTAAATGTGAATGTATTTTTTTTATTTAAATAGAACTACAAAAAAACACAATAATAACACACGACATACACACATTCATACATATATACCTTTATTAGGTTCCGTAAAAATAGATTTGTCATTTCACCCTCCAGTTTTATTGCAAATGGTACAAATTTAAACAACCATTTTTTTTTTTTTTTTGACTTTTACCTGTGACGAAGAAACTTAATAACTTATATTCTTTTTTTAGTTGATTGCACAGCGTGCGGTCTCTACTCAAAACTAGTCAAAATGAATGGTAATTTAAAAAAAAATTCGTCAAAAATACATTTATTTTTTCTGTGCGCCCCGGTATGCTAGTTGGTAGCGTGCTGGCTTATCAGGGGGTCGTGGGTTCGATTCCCACCAGAGGCACTGGTCTGTTTTCGCTAAAACGCACCGAAAAAGCTCGGTTAGGGTAATAGTATATAATTTGTAATTATATAATTATTAATTAATAAAAAAAAAAAAAAAAAAAAAAAAAACATTTTTCATCCGCTAATTATGGTTTAATCAGCAAATATAATAAAGAAAATCGTATTAAAAAAAATTTCAAAATACAAGTTTGATATTATTTTTATTAATAATAAAAATTCTGTTTTTTACGACCCTTAATTGTGCAATGAAAATGAAAATTATTCATGTTCGAGGCCGTACTCGATGTTTCTTTATTAGGATATTGCCCTAACAAATAATCTATAGAGTTTTTGTTTTCAGATATATTATTTGACCCTTTCAGCAATGTATTGATAGATCTATTTCGGGAATTTTCTAGGTTCCCATTATCAGAACACGTTTTGAAAGAGTTAACAATCCCATGCCAAACATCGAACATTCATATAAACTAGTTTACTCACTACATGAGAACTACTATATATTTAAGCTCGAAGTTAAAAATTATCACCATTGATCAAAAAATAATTTGAAAACTTGTTTTTTGTGTGTGTGTCTACCTTTGGTAAATATTCAATACACGTTTTTGTTTCTCTTCCTTTTGATTTGTACATTTGTTTTTAAAATCAAAATAAAGAAATATAGAGTATGCCCTCGAACTTGAAATAATTTTCATTTTAAAATATTTTTATGTTTAAACGATGTTTGGAACAGAATGTAGATATATATTTTGTAAAATTTTTATTTTGTTATTTGAGTGTAACTTTTCTAAAATTGTACATTTGAAGTTAAACTTAAAAATTTAATTAAAAATTAATCAAAAATTGCTTATAAGCAATTTCTGTTGTAAATATCGCTTAAACAATGAAAGCAAACATTTTAAAATTTTTTAAATTCAGTTTTGAAGTGCTAGACTTCTAGATTACATTGCTGCCTAATTACATTCAATCCTGCCCATTGGTTGTGGGAGGAGTAGATATACAAATTTTTTTGTCGTCAACTAAGTGAATTAAAAAAAAAAAAAATACACTGTAAGTATAATTTAAACTTTTAAAAAGACACATCAAAACCCCGGGACACGTAAACTTAATTTTGGGTCGTAGAATGCAGTGGTATACTCCGTTTTAAATGGTTAGCTCAAAATAAGAAAATATTTCAATTTAAAATTTTGCATTGACTCAAGCGATTTTTTGAGTGTATTTTAAGTAAAAGACATGAAAATCTTTTTTGAAATGACTTTATTTATTGTTTATTTGTCTGAACTTAAGTCTAACAATGGTGACCGTAAATTTTTAGCAGGATACAATTCATTTATATACAATCCGAAACGTCAGGGCAATTACCTTTGACTTGGACTGAAATCTGTGAGTTCAGTGTCATATGGTCGAATCTTTAAATTTCATTAGAAAACACCGTCTAAAAAGAGACGGACATCTTTGTTATCTTAGAGATTCACAATTTTAACAACAAATAAAGTAATTTCAAAAACCATTTCGGTATATTTTACCTAAAATACACTCAAAAAATCGCATGAGTCAATGCAAACTTTAAATTTAAATATTTTTTTATTTTGAGCTAACCAACTAAAACGGAGTATAAAACTGGATTCTACAACCCAAAATTAAAATTTGTAGTATTTAATCATAGATGTGGCCGTTGTTTTTTTATGGTTAGCTCGTTGTACTGTTACGCAGATGATCCT
The DNA here is from genome assembly GCA_021234595.1 of Delia radicum. Lineage (NCBI taxonomy): Eukaryota > Metazoa > Arthropoda > Insecta > Diptera > Anthomyiidae > Delia > Delia radicum. Next base: position 184,085,695 of record CM037852.1, on the reverse strand, counting down.
GGTTTTGATCCCCGGCAACAACAACATCAATTTACAAAAATAATGTGTATGAGTTCGCTGTTCTCATAGCAGTTAGCCCCACCAAAGTAAAATATTGAATCAGGGCTATGAACCGAAAAGCTTCAATAAGTTTGCCAACTCGCTATCAGGTAGCGAGCAACAACTGTTCTAAGACTTATGATCTCGCTTAATTATAGTGTTGACATGTTTAAAGCCCTTCATCTTTCCCCACCTTATATCTCTCCACTATCCCCTTTCCAAAGAAAGCAACATTTTAATAAAAAGGAAGAATATTCTGAGTGCTACTTAAAAAAAAAAAAGATGCGAAACCAGTAAAAATTACTAATCCGTGTTAATATAGGGGAATGAGTTGTACCTGGAAACGATTAAAGTTAAAACACCTATATCTTATTGGTAACAAAGTGCATATTAAATCAATTTGCGTTAATAACTTTTCTTTAAAAACGCAACTATTATATTATTATTTAACGTTTTCACTACCGATAGTGATTTCTTTTTCGACTTCGGATTCTTTTCAGAGGTCCTAAAATTAAAAAGAAAAAAGGTTTGCAAATATGCCCTCGCCCAAAAATGGGTCCAAAAGTCGAATTTTTGGAAAAATATCACTTAACTTTGACTAGACTATAATTATCTTTACATATTTTTAAAAAACCCTTCGTTGCCTAGAGACAAAGAAGACCCATGAAACGTAATTTTATTATAACTACATGCTGAAAAAAATGAACTGCTGGAAATATACTTTTGCTTGGAAAATATTTCCATTTCCCATGTTTCTAATATAACATGTTTGCTTTCAAGTATAATTATGTTTGCCTGTAAACATATATATGTTTGGAACTAGTGAAAAACTTCTACCGACAGGCATATATGTTTGGCTGCAAATATATATATATATATATGTATGTTTGCATGTCCCAAACATAATATCTAATAATTTTAAAATTGTTAATATATATGTTTAGGTTTTCAAATTCTAATCATTGTAAACATATATATAATTACCTGCAAACATATTAAAAAGTGTATTTTTCTGTGTGCACAAGATTGCAAAGCTTGATCATATAAAATTTCCACTTGATAAAAATAATAGTTTGGTATAATTTGATCCAAAAGTTCTTATTGTTTCCACTTTTGACCAAACAAGACCCACTAATAAATGTACACAATAATTTCTATCAGATTTTCCTTAAATTTGTATATGCGATATACTAGACTAACGATCGTACCAATCATAGTTTTAATGGTTAAAAAGAGGACTAAAATGGCCCCAGGAAAAACAAATAAACATATATCCCATTAATTTTTTGTTCTTTTTTTGAAAATTTTTAGTTAGATAATTAAAATACCTTTAAAATAGATATCTACTATTTTTGTATAGTTTCTTAGGAATAAATGTAAAAAACAAACTGGAGCTATTTTCGCTCCCAGCTTTTTAACCTTTAAAAGTAAGACCAATACGATAAGTAATTGCGCTTGTTCGTTAGTTTAGTATCCTTTATCTTATATTCAAATTTAATCAATATCTGAGAAAAGTCATTTTGTAAATTTCCTAGTGGTTCCTTTGTGGTCAAAAGTATAACCATTAACCCTATATGGATTAAATTACATAAAATAATTATTTGTATGAAGTTGAATTTTTTTTATATCAATATAGGAGCTTTACACTCTTGTAGTCATAATATAAATTACGTTTTATGGCCCGTTTTGTCACCAGTCCACTAACGGTTAACGATTTTTTAAAAGATAATTATAGTCTAATCAAATTATAGTGATATTTTTCCGAAAATTATGCAAACTAAAGTGAGTTAATGATATCCGATGAAGTCAGAATTCCTTATCTGAACAATTTTGAGTATATTAAATAAGCAAACGAAACGAAAAATCAAGTTTAGAAAAATTTTGAATTTTGGAAATTTTAAATTAAAATACACTTTTTTCAAAATAGTGCCATTTTCTTCTATTTGGAACCATTTCCAATAAAACTGGGGTGTAATGACAATTTTTTTAAGGAACACCCTAACCTACATACAATACATGCAATTGATAACAAAAAAAAAATAATAAAATAAAAAGTTTTTTTATTTAAATATAAATAAAAACTATTTTCTATGTCTATGATATAGGGTTGTCACTTATTCAAGTTTTTATTTTGTTCGCATAAACGATCAAAAATTAAAAAAATATTCAGTTTTAAAAATTATTCGATTACTTGAACGAATAACAAATAAAAATAATTTAAATAATACATAAATAGTTAAAATATGTTATCCTATCATTTCAAAATTTAATGAATTTTTGAATCAATTTGAATACTACAACAGTACCAATTCTCAAATGCAATAATTTTAGACTATAGTAACGCCAGAAGATTTCTATGGTTGCAAGTCAATCATATATCTTTACACATTCTTAAAGAGTCCATATCTTGGAAAACGATAAATAAACCTTTTAAAATCTCAGTTATTTCTTCAATAAGTTTTAATTTTATTTTGTGTATTATCATTTTTTATAAAAATTTTCCTAAAATTAGTAAATTTTCAAAAAAAAGTTTTTTAATAAAAAGTATTTTTTAAATTACTCGTTTTATTCGATTAATCGTAAAAATGTATTCGAATTATTCGTTATTAGATAATATAGTTTTATTTTATATTATTCGTTCGATTAATCGAAGAGTTTTTATTCGAGTGAAACCCCTAGAGTATGATATCAATTCAATACTGTGTAGGACAAAAATAAATACAAACACAATAAAATTGTATATTTTATTATTTTTTTTGCAAACATTTGCTGATTTATAGTATTAATTGGCATATATATACACCTAAACTAATACATTCTACAATAAACATATATGACATTAAATAATACATTCAAATCATAACACAAGCATTTACTAACACATTCATACAATAAACACAGGATAGCTCACATAATGATGCACATAGTCATCGTATTAATAATTGAAACTCTGTGGAACTGAATAATTTTCAATTTATGTGAAATTTTTGTTGTTGTGATTGTGTATCATTAGAATTATTTAGTAAAGCCCACTATCATTTATCCATTGATGACTGGTTAAATCTACTAACAACTGTATTTTTTTAATATATTTTTTTAATTGGTTTATATAAATACAAATTAATTTTTGCATTTTTTGTTTTTAATTGCATTAGCAATTTTATTGTATTTCGTTGCAAAATCAAGTTAAATAAGAATTTGAGGCGAATGTTATTATAATTATGGTAACTCAATTAGTTTTTATAATAAATAAAGAGCAGAAAAAAATCCAATAAAAATGTTTAGTAACTACATAAATATGATCAAAAATATTTGAAGTAAATAAATAATTGGTAAAATACTTACATGTGATTGTTATTTAAATTTGTATAATTAAGTTAAAAAAAATACAAATTATTTATGATTGAATTAAATAAGTGAAATGATAAATAAAAAATGAAAAAAAAAATAAATAAAAAAAATGTTGTTTAATTATTTATTTTTAAATACGTGGAATAAAAAACTTTTTGTAATAAGGAGGTACCCAGCTAAACCACAAATTACCAAATAATGGGTAAAGTAATGTATCGACATAGGGCACCACGCATTACATTATACCTGACTTCACTGATGAATTTTACAGGCGATGAGCCTAAAAGTAATGGGTGGACTCATTACCTTGTAGGGGATAAAGTAATGTGTCTATAAATAGATTTTCATAAAAAAAGAGAAATTTATAAAAAAAAAAATTATTACAAATATTTTTTTCTTTAATTAAATAAATAACGTGGTCACGCTGGGATTCAAACCTGGGGTCTCTAGTTGATAACAATTAGTTATGCGAGAACTCTACCAACTCAGCTATCGATACATATAATATTTGGTTGCTTAAAATGTATATGAATTGTTGTGCTTCGTGTTTTCGTTCGTGATGTCAAAAATATACACCTTACCCTCATGCTTTCAAAAACTCACTAAGTAATGTGTTTATAAATTTCAATAATAACTTTACGTCTATAACTCATGCACTTTTTAGTTGATGATCGGTAAGTCATTATTTTATGTTTTGAAGTAATGTAAAAGGTAATGAAGTATCATTACAACGTCATACATCAGTGTTCAATTATCGGTAACTCATTACTTTATTTTTCGAAATAATGCTGAAGGAAAGGAGAATTCAATACAAAGTAATGCATTATGTAACCCATTATCGGTAACTCATTACTTTTTGTTGGGAAATAATGACACATGTAAGGAGTACACATTACAAGGTAATGCATTACTTTATTACACCCATTACCAAAGTTTTCCTGGGTAACTTGCTACTTTTGTATTACAAACCCTTTAACAAGGGCACACACACAGCAAAAACTGTTTTGTAGTGGAAACAGAATTTTCTGCCAAATGAATTTTTGTGGTTCCACGTACTATCAATAAAAATATCTTAGTATGAAAGTTAGTAAAACGTCTTATAAATCAAGTATACTATTTTTCTGCAAATTATTTGCTGAAATTGTGTTTTCTTCTAAAATTTTAGTTATACTTATTCAGCACTTAACTGTTTTGAACTAATGTTTTACTAATATTTTACTAATGTTTCACTAGTTTATGTTTCTTAAAAAAACTGTGCACATAAATAGTGTGGGCGACGACCCAAATTGAAAGAAATACGCAGAATGACTTAAATGTCACGGCAAGTCAGTATGTGTTAGAGACGAGGAAAATGATACTAAAATGTCCAACTCTTGTAAGACATAGAAGTCAAGAAGTAGTGCGCGCTGTGGTGTAATGGTTAACCCGACATCAGGTTTATATTTATTTATTAATTTGTGTATGTAACGCAATTTTATATATGATGAATTTTATATCAAAACCTGTAAAAAATAGACATTTTGAACCCGACCCTCTCAGATTTTGATGAAATTTTGCATACAGCTACATTTCATATACAAACACAACCATTTTTAAAAATTGCCATTAGAAAGTTATATAAGTCAGCTTTCGAAAACGTACACTGTTAACATTTTCTATTATTATTTTTTTTGGCAAAAATAAAACTTTAAACTGGGAAAACACTTCAAAGGCCAAGTGTTTTTTTCCAAAAAAATTTTTTTTTTAGAAAGGGGTACTTAATATATATAACACATCTAAAAAATAAAATGGCGTTTTTTTTTTAAATTTTTTTAAGTAAATGCATCTCTTGTTATCTTCCTTATATATTGATATCATACTCATGCTGTTAAATTTCGGAATATTTGCTAATTTTTAGTGAAGTTTCATCTAAAGGTATAAAAGAATGGAAGCTTTGAGTTCCTGTAATAGTTTTATCATTTTTAAACCTTGAAAATAGCTCTTCTTTTGTTTTGTTATAGTCGTCAGCGTCTGCATAAGCAACTTCTATGGAGGTCTTATAAGTTTGTGAAGCCCAAGGATAAAGGTCTTTCGGCGTTCGAATTTGGTTTTTATTTGCAATGCCATAATTCCGAGCGCCATTTACTCTACTACAGATACATTTGTTGACGATTTTGTTAAACAAATCTAATTTAATATAGCTTTCTAATGGTACCAAGATCTTTAAAATCGGTTCAGCCGTTCCGTAGTAATCCCAGCTTTAAAGTACATATTATCGTCATTTTACAAAAACTTCGATACCTTGTCACGCCCACATATATGCAAAAATGCAATTTCTAAAAATGAGCTTGTGTTTGTGTAAAATGTAGCTGTATGAAAAATTTCATCAAAATCTGAGAGGGTCGGGTGCAATGCGTATCGGTTTTGATATGAAATTCATCATATACTTCAATATGTTTCATTATGTAGTTTTTCATGCAAGCAGATTAGCTATATATTATTAAATGTTATATTATATGCCATATGTACTATATACTGGTACAGTACAGTACTATATACTGGTCAATATATAATAATAAGCAAATAATATAAATATATGGTGTACTATAAGAATTGATATGATGCTTTATATAATCTGACGTAATCAATACTAGAAATGGGCCCATATAATTACATAAGTCTGTGTTGTTTTAATTTGATCCTATCAGATTAAATTACATCCGAATAAGGTCTCGTTACAATTTAATCAGATTTTATATAATGGTATAAAATTATATATGAACTGATACAAACATATATAAAATCAGTTATAGTTGAAGCTGTGTTTTGCATAAAAAACTCCTTTGACATCAGAAATATTTGCCAAAATTATTACCTGCAAATACGGGTTTAGTTTGAAAGTTATTAACCAATTCGGACCTTAGTTACATGCAAAAAGTTTCAGACTTTAAAATTTGTAGAAAATGCCTTTCCATTTGGAAATTAAATTTTATTCATAAAGGAATCAATATGCGTATTAAAAAGAGAAAAATTGGGAGAAGTTTCTTAAGTCGACTTAAGTTGTTTTCCCAAAAATCCTTATTTATAATTATTCACAAAATGAGATAGGCTATAGTTTAAGTGGTTTGATGTAAGATTTAATTTACTTTTACCCACAAAAAGATTGACAAATTTTCTAGTGTTAATTTAATCCAAATTAAATTGTGTTTGTTTAATTATGATATAGTAGAGGGTGATTTTTTAAGATTAAGATTTTGATTTAAAAAAATACATACAATTTAGAGAAATGTTTGAAATCTTTATTTGAGGCGATAGAACGATCCATATACATAATTCAATGTTTAAAGATGATTTCATGTAAATGTTGACCGAGGCTACGCCTCAAATGGTTCATACGCTGGGTACAATTTTGGCATACTCTATCCAACATATCGGCCGATATCTTACTAATGATTTCTTCAATATTGGCTTCCAGTACGTCAACCGTTGCGGGCTTTTCCCTATAGACATGACATAGCACCACAAATAATAGTCTAATGGCGTTGAATTATGACCGCACCCAAACGTTAAATAAACTGTGGTAGGTCGCGTGTCTTCAATTCTTGCACCAGCTGTATTTTAAAAGGTTTAACTCCCAAATCCTTCCTCAAAATTTTCCACGTAGTGGAGTAACAGAGCCCAATTGCTGCGAATGGCGCCGAATCTATAATTCACGATCATTAACAACACTGACGGGTACAGCTGCGATATATTCCTCTGTCCGCGCTCTACGTATGCGTGTTGGTGGTTTATTGTCCAATAATTTAAATTTGGTGCTAAATTTAGTCACAAGATTGCGAATAGCTGCCTCAGAAGGTCGCCCAAACTGACCATAAATTGGAAGAAGTGCACAATGCACTTTCTTATCCGAGCATGAATTTTGATAATAAAATTCAATAATCCGCAAGCGTTGTTGGTTTCTAAGTCGATTGATGGTTAAACTATAGACCAAACTGCACATGTTTAAAAGAAACATGTTACACGAAAACAGCTGAGCTTCCAAAAACAGTGTTGCATTAAGAAAGTTGTTTAAAAATCACAATATACTTAAATGTATATTATTTTGCGTTTTGCAATGTCATATATAATTCTAAATGTAATATACAAAGCGCCACATGCAAATTGTTCCATTCGGTTCTTGATGATGTAAGATTTTTAACTTTGCCCAGCTTAGGCCGCTTTCATTTATTTCAAATTCCTGTTGCCTTCTGCATGTGTGAGATGGGTGTCCAACTCTGCGTGTGATACCAAGGAACTTCTAATCTACAGCAGCTTATGCTTTATTACCCTGTGGTCTGCGGAGCGTTTGACCAGTCCAACGCCATTTACTATAAAGAATATCGATGTGGATTATCCGTTCCGAATTGGGAATGGTATTAGGCCAAAATATTTTTAATATCCTTCGCAGACAGCGGTTTATAAACACCTATATCGCGTTTATATCGTGACGGCAGTGAACTTCTATACAGGTCTAAGATACCAAATGAATGGTTAGCATTTGAAATTCGAATGTCTATATCGACACTGCAGCCGCTAGCTTTTGTTAGTATGCTGCCAAGATAACAGAATTTGCTAACTTCTTCTAGCTCAACATGCAGTATGTGAAATTAAGTGGTACTCTTCTTTATGTTCACTTTTAACTCGGCTTTTGAAGCCTCAGTCTCAATAGCTTTGAGTGTAGCAGATATGTGGCGTTAACTGTGCGACAAGAGGCAGATGCCATCAGTATATTCCAGACTTTCTAGATATTGATTGAGTCCTCATCTTATACCACTATTTGCCTGAGCAGCGTTACGTTCGATGACATCTAGTACAATGTTAAATAGAAGTGGGATAATATGCAACCTTGTCGAACACCAGCTATCACATTAAAACGGTTACTTAGTGCGCTTTGGCGGGCAACACCGCATTTAACATCTTCATACAAGGACTGAATTAGTGTACTAATTTCCCGTGGGCCACCTTTGCTGTGCGGTTTTTTATAATATACTTAATTACTATGTTAACTAAGCTAAGAATGGTGATGGCTCTCCAGTTTCTACAATCGGTAATATATCATTTTTTGGGAAAGTGACTATAATACCTTCCTTAAGATGTGAGGCTAGTTCACCAGTTCGCCAAATTTTCACAATGTGTGGTAGCAATATTGTCCAATCCAGCGGATTAGGTAGTATTTAAGCCATTGATATCATTTGTTGCTTCGGTAATGTCTGGACATTATATTGTTTTGTCTTGTCTCAAAAAAAAAAACTTCTGTATAAAACCAATGTAAAATCATAATGCTGTAATTTGATGTGGTTTGTTTTTTTTAAATGTACTGCAATTGTATTCAGAACTAAAATTTCTTCTACAAATGACTGGTCTTCAGTTAACAATAATGATACTGTATTACACTCAAACAACTACAAATATTTACAGCGGAAGTTCCCTGAGTGTAGCCTTGTCTTCGATTTTAGGGGTAAATTTTGTAGCGCTGTGTAATCTTCAAAGATATCTTTTTACACATTAACCAAATTAACTTAAGTGTAATTTATTATCTTATGTCGTTGACACTCTGTATGTCTATTATTTATTTCGGGAATAAAATATCTAAACACAAATCCATACAAACATTGTTGCCATATGATATACAAATAGGGTTTTTCTTTTCCCAGACTTTATCATTTCCTGGGAAGACGGGATTAATTTTTTAATTCCACGGGATCCCGGGAATTCCCGCCCAATAAAAACTGGTGAAGTTACAGAAATTTCTTTGGAAATACCCTTTCATATAACCAATCATTGAAAAATCGACTATTGCGTCTAAAATTGTTAAAAAAAAGTAGCATGAAAATATTATTATCTCCGGTTTATTTGAAAATTTTTACAACACTTTGGTGCAGTATCAAACAATTTTAAATATAATTTACATTTTAGGCAAAATTGCACCATTCCTTTTTTGTTAATACCACGAGTTAAAAAGTGAGTTTTTTCATGGAAATCCATTTATATACTTATCCAGACTAGAAAAAAATAGAAAACTCAAATCTCTCAGTAGCTGAGAAAAATGCTAAATTCGCTTTTTATGTCTTTCAACTAAATATTAATTGTTACACTTAGAATACTATGTAGGTAAAGACCACTGGAAATGTAGCTAAAAAGAAATTAAATTCCATTTAAAGAAAGAACTACTTACTAGAGTTAATTTTGAAAAATAGATTTTTGGATATTATCACTCTTTAGAAGGTTTTTGTATCAATTAAAACAATGGCGTATTTTTTTTTTTAATTCCAACTCCTTACCGTGCCTATAGGCGACTCAAATCCAATAAATTATTATATAGACCAATAAATTATTTTGTATTCACTAAAAAATTTAATTTTTAAACTTTATTAACTTTTGAACGGGTAACTACAAAATTAAAATTTTTGGACCATTTTTCTCAGATGGAAGTATTTTTTCATTGTATTATTATTATTTATTTGAACGACTCTAATAATGAATTCTGGTGCATTCCAAAAACTAAAAAAAAGCTTATGGGCCTAAGTTTTCCCGTAGAATCGAATACTGAAGTCAGATTTGACATATATTTAGCCGTTTTTGTTGTATGGGAAAAGGGACCCAAAATCCGCGATTTGAGTCGCCTATAGGCACGGAAAGGAGTTGGAATTACAAAAAAAAATATACGCCATTATTTTTATTGATACAAAAACCTTCTAAAAAGTGATAATATCCAGAAATCAAAATAAAAAAAAAACTTTAAAACGAACTCTACTACTTACATTTCATTAAATTCAACTAACATTTGTCATATGTTTTTAATATTCATTTTAGTAAAAAATAAAAAAACTGTTACTTTTTTTATTTTTTTAAATAACAATATACTGTAAAAAATTAATGAAAAATTATAAAACAGTCATTTTATGTGGTTTGTTTTTTTAAATGAACTACAAGATTAGTAAAAAATTTAATTTGTTCTAAAAACTACTGACACTTACATTAAAAATTAAGAAACAGTATTACAACCCAAACAACTACAAATTTGTAAAGCAGAAGTTCCCTGAGTGTACAGTTATAGATTTTGTCTTACTTTTTATAATTGCAGCATCGAATTCGCCACTTTACATATGCGCTTAAAAAATTTGCCGACTTCCTGACAGCAACTTCAATATGTTTACCTTTCCGCCTTAACACTGTGGAAAAAATACACCCTAAAAACAGTGTAAAACTCGTGTAAGACAAAATTGGTTTTACGGACGAAAGGTTAACATACTAGGCTTATATTAGTATTTTAGACCCAAAAAAAATCAAGAAAAATCTCGGAAAATAACGTGAAAAACTCTATACACAAACCATTCCATAGAAAACATTTTTTAAATAGAAACACATACCAAGAACTAAACCAATACAAATCAGTATTTAAACTCTCAGTTTTGATGGTATTTATTTCTCTACATTGATATTATAATATTGTGGTATTGCTATTATGACACTTTATAAAAACCACACAAATACTTCTCCGCAAACTCATACAACCACAAATAAGAACACATCCGTATAAACTCCGTATAATATGCTAAACAAACATCATTTCTTTTCATTTTCATAATAAATGTCGGTTTGGTTTTAGTAAAATACATAAATTTTATATTATTTGGCCCATGAATTTGACTGTTTTGAAATGTTTTAAAGTTGGCGTTAGAAATATATTTAATTAAACATGTATATTTTGTCCATGAATTTGACAGTTTTGAAAAGTTCAAAATTAAAATCTATTTAAATTTCTTAAAATATGTAAATAAACAAATAGTTATGAATATATAAAATGCATTAAAACAATTGAAAATTGCGCGAAATGAATGCTAACTAACTAAAAGAAAAAGCACAAAAAAATATTTCAACTTCCTAAGTATTAAGTCGTAGAATATAGCCAGTTGGGGAAGGTATAACATACAAAAGTTGATTAGGTCTCATAAATAAAAAATAATTTAAATTTGTAACATTGTAACTGTAACGGAACAAATAAACTACAATATTCCATTTTTCTCGTTAGATTTTTATGAAACTTTGAATAACTGAAAATAACAAATGAAACTAACAGTAAATTATTTTGAATAAATGTATAAAAAAGTTGAAAAAATGTTTTTTTGAAAAACAAGTGCATGTTCCTTCATTTTTAACTCAACTGAAAACTTTTTTATTAAACTACAAACAGTAACTTCTAAGCTGTAATATGACTCCATTCAAAGTCAAATTTGACTTAATCATATTATACATGACTAGATATAACTATTTATATCTAGTCATATTAAAAAGTATGCCAGTTGTCGGCCTGTCCAAAATACTACAGCGCCGAACATGAAATTTGGAATATGGCTACCATATCAGGAGGAAACATATCACGATTTTGGGAACTTCCCAAGGGGAGGGTCAAAAGGGGACATAATCTGCCCCTTGGCCGAAGCGCTGAAGATACGAACTTGGAATTTGGTATTAGAGTTCCTAAACAGGAACATTTTTTCTGGGCAGTGGCCAAAAAGGAAAAGTCTTTCCTCTGGCGGTATTCCCAAACCGTTAGTGTAATGCGCTTGAAGTTAAATATGTTGGTACCTTATAGAAATCCACTGAAGCTAGAAACTTTAAACTTGGTATGTGGGTTTCTAATTAGCAGCAGACTAGGGCGACGTCAATTACATTTCATAATCATTCACTTGTAAAATTGTTCTATACACTCAAAAAAATAAGTTAGTAGAAAAGTTAGTAAAACGTCTTGTAAATCAGGTATACTATTTTTTAGCAAATATTTTTGCTAAAATCGTGTTTTCAGCTAAAATTTTTGTTATACTTATTCAGCACTTAACTGTTTTATACTAATGCTTTACTAATATACTAATGTTTTACTAATTAATTTTGCTAAAAAAAATTGTGCTGATAAGCAGATGTCGCGGCATGTCAAGATGTAGTAGAGAAGAGGAAAATGATATTAAAAAGTACAACTCTAACAAGACAAGTAAAAAAATCAACCATGAAAAAACATATACAGACATGTAGACAGAGTAAAGAGAAAGACAAAAACACACATCTTAGGTAGATTTGTATGGTTTCTTTTTCTTATTGCAAAAAAAGGGTTGTTTTTTTCGTTTCGTTTGTTTTGTTTATTTTTTCGTTTCGTTTCTAGAATTATCTTCGGCAGTTTCGTCATAGCATCATTAAGACAACCATTGATGTAAGTAGTTGAAAGAAAATTTTTGTTATGTTATATATATTTATTTCTATATATTTTCAGATATTAAATTAATTCATGTCGTCAATGTGGGAAAATTAAAATTGTTATATTTCGTTATTATAGTAAATTATTTTTAAAAGAATCACAAAAATATGTTTTATGATTTTCAGCAAATAAATTAAGTAAATTACAATTTTTCTACAAATTTTTTGCGTTTTTTTTCAGTCTACTAAAATTCAGCAAAAAATTTATTAATTTTTACCAACGCTTTTTTATTATTCTTGGACCAGCCCCAGGGAGTAGTATAGGGGGACCGGTTCTGGGACCGGTCCCAGGGACTTCTATAGGGGGACCGGATCTGGGACCGGTCCCAGGGCCTACTATAGGGGGACCGGTCCCAGGGACTAGTATAGAGGGACCGGTCCCAGGGTCTAGTATAGGGGGACCGGTTCTGGGACCGGTCCCAGGGACTTCTATAGGGGGACCGGATCTGGGACCGGTTCTAGTATAGGCGAACCGGTTCTGGGACCGGTCCCAGGGTCTAGTATAGGGGGAACGGTTCTGGGGCCGGTTCTGGGACCGGTCTCAGGGTCTAGCATAGGGGAACCGGTTATGGGACCGGTCCCAGGGTCTAGTATAGGGGGATTGGTTCTGGGACCGGTCCCAGCGACTTCCATAGGGTGACCGGTTCTGGGGCCGGTCCCAGGGACTAGTATAGGGGGTTCTGGGACCGGTCCCAGAGTCTAGTACAGGAGGACCGGTTCTGGGACCAGTCCCATTGTCTAGTACACAGTATGTAAGTACTTACACAGAATGCAAGTACTTACACAGTATGCAAGTACTTACACAGTATGCAAGTACTTACACAGTATGCAAGTACTTACACAGTATGCAAGTACTTACACAGTATGCAAGAACTTACACAGTATGCAAGTACTTACACAGTATGCAAGAACTTACACAGTATGCAAGTACTTACACAGTGTGCAAGTACTTACACAGTATGCAAGTACTTACACAGTATGCAAGTACTTACACAGTGTGCAAGTACTTACACAGTATGCAAGTACTTACACAGTATGCAAGTACTTACACAGTATGCAAGTACTTATAGAGTATGCAAGTACTTATACAGTATGCAAGTACTTATACAGTATGCAAGTACTTACACAGTATGCAAGTACTAGTATAGGGGGACCGGTTCTGGGACCGAACCCAGGGACTTCTATAGGGGGACCGGATCTGGGACCGGTCCCAGGGTCTTGTATAGGGGGACCGGTTCTGGGACCGGTCCCAGGGACTAGTGTAGAGGGACCGGTTCTGGGACCGGTCCCAAGGTCTCGTATAGGGGCATCGGTTCTGGGACCGGTGCCAATGTCTAGTATAGGGGGACCGGTTCTGGGACCGGTCCCAGGGTCTAGTATAGGGGGACAGGTTCTGGGACCGGTCCCGGTGACTAGTATATGGGCACCGGTTCTGGGACCGGTCCCAGGGTCTAGTATAGGGTTACCGGTTCTGGTTCTAGTAAAGGCGAACCGGTTCTGGGACCGGTCCCAGGGTCTAGTATAGGGGGAACGGTTCTGTGACCAGTTCTGGGACCGGCGCTGGGACCGGTCCCAGGGTCTAATGTAGGGGGACCGGTTCTGGGACCGGTCCCAGGGACTAGTATAGGAGGACCGGTTCTGGGACCGGTCCCAGGGTCTAGTATAGGGGGGCCGGTTCTGGGACCGGTCCCAGGGACTAGTATATGAGGACCGGTTCTGGGACTGGTCCCAGGGTCTAGTAAGGGGGACCGGTTCTGGGACCGGTCCCAGGGTCTAGTACACAGTATGCAAGTACTTACACAGTATGCAAGTATTTATACAGTATGTAAGTACTTACACAGTATGCAAGTACTTACACAGTATGCAAGTACTTACACATTATGCAAGTACTTACACAGTATGCAAGTACTTACACAGTATGCAAGTACTTACACAGTATGCAAGTACTTACACAGCATGTAAGTGTTTACACAGTATGCAAGTACTTACACAGTATGCAAGTACTTATACAGTATGCAAGTACTTACACAATATGCAAGTACTAGTATAGGGGGACCGGTTCTGGGACCGGTCCCAGGGACTTCTATAGGGGGACCGGATCTGGGACCGGTCCCAGGGTCTAGTATAGGGGGACCGGTTCTGGGACCGTTCCCAGGGACTAGTATAGAGGGACCGGTTCTGGGACCGGTCCCAAGGTCTCGTATAGGGGGATCGGTTCTGGGACCGGTGCCAGTGTCTAGTATAGGGGGACCGGTTCTGGGACCGGTCCCAGGGTCTAGTATAGGGGGACAGGTTCTGGGACCGGTCCCGGTGACTAGTATATGGGCATCGGTTCTGGGACCGGTCCCAGGGTCTAGTATAGGGGGACCAGTTCTGGGACCGGTCCCAGGGTCTAGTATAGGCGAACCGGTTCTGGGACCGGTCCCAGGGTCTAGTATAGGGGGACCGGTCCCATGGACTAGTATAGGACGACCGGTTCTGGGACCGGTCCCAGGGTCTAGTATAGGGGGACCGGTTCTGGGACCGGTCCCAGGGACTATTATAGGAGGACCGGGTCTGGGACCGGTCCCAGGGTCTAGTATAGGAGGACCGGTCCCAGGGTCTAGTATAGGGGAACCGGTTCTGGGACCGGTCCCAGAGTATAGTACAGGGGGACCGGTTCTGGGACCAGTCCCATTGTCTAGTACACAGTATGCAAGTACTTATACAGTATGCAAGTACTTACACAGTATGCAAGTACTTACACAGTATGCAAGTACTTACAAAGTATGCAAGTACTTATACAGTATGCAAGTACTTACACAGTATGCAAGTACTTACACAGTATGCAAGTACTTACACAGTATGCAAGTACTTACACAGTATGCAAGTACTTACACAGTATGCAAGTAGTTACACAGTATGCAAGTACTTATACAGTATGCAAGTACTTATACAGTATGCAAGTACTTATACAGTATGCAAGTACTTACACAGTATGTAAGTAGTTACACAGTATGCAAGTACTTACACAGTATGCAAGTACTTACACAGTATGCAAGTACTTACACAGTATGCAAGTACTTACACAGTATGCAAGTACCTACACAATGTGCAAGTACTTACACAGTATGCAAGTACTTACACAATATGCAAGTACTTACAGAGAATGCAAGTAAAGGGTGGTTAAATTTCAAGGGCCGATGTTGATTTTGAATAAAACACAAACTATTTAGGAAATTATTGTAATTTTATTTTATTAAGATATATTTTTATTACTCAATTATGTATGGTACAAAATATCGGCCAAATGGGCGCCGCGACCACGGCGGCACACCTCCATCCGATGGTCCAAATTTTCGATGACGCTGAGGCATAATGGAGGTTCTATGCCGTTAATGTGCCGAGTTATCTCATCCTTTAGCTCTTGAATTGTTGCTGGCTTATCGACGTACACCTTTTCTTTCAAATAACCCCAAAGAAAAAAGTCCAACGGTGTCAAATCACATGATCTTGGCGGCCAATTGACATCGCCATTACGTGAGATAACACGGCCATTGAATTTGTTGCGCAAAAGAGCCATTGTTTCGTTAGCTGTGTGGCAAGTGGCACCGTCCTGCTGAAACCACATATCGTCCACATCCATATCTTCCAATTCGGGCCATAAAAAGTTCGTTATCATCTCACGATAGCGAACACCATTCACAGTAACTGCCTGACCGGCCTCATTTTGGAAAAAATACCGCCCGATGATGCCGCCAGCCCATAAACCGCACCAAACAGTCACTCTTTGTGGGTGCATTGGTTTTTCGACAATCACTCTTGGATTCTCATTCGCCCAAATGCGGCAATTCTGTTTATTGACGAATCCACTGAGGTGAAAATGTGCCTCATCACTGAAGATGATTTTCTTCGAAAATTGATCATCCACTGTTGCCATTTCTTGCCACCATTCTGCCCATTCACGACGTTTGGAATGGTCAAGAGGCTTTAGTTCTTGAGCCAATTGCACCTTGTAAGCGTGTAAATGCAAGTCTTTATGCATAATGTTCATCAACGACGAGCGTGAGAGGTGCAATTGTTGGGCACGACGACGAGTTGAGGTGGACGGCTCTTCAGCCACACTATCGCGAACAGCAGCAATATTTTCTGCAGTACGAGCTGTACGAGCATGCACTGGTGTTCTCACATCTTCTACAGATCCGGTTTGCTCGAATTTTTCCACGATTTTTGCGATTGTACGCACATTTGGACGATCAAATTGACCAAAAAAATCACGAAGTGCACGATATGCATTTTGATTTGAACGCCCATTTTCATAATAAGTCTGGATAACTTTAACACGTTGTTGGATTGTGTATCTCTCCATGGTTCAAATTGAGTAAGACTGAAATAGAGAAATGTCAAATAAAATTCGGAAAAAAACTTGGCGTTTAGGTGTGGTTCACATTCAACATCGGCCCTTACAATTTAACCACCCTTTACTTACACAGTATACAAGTACTTACACTGTATGCAAGTACTTACACAGTATGCAAGTACTTACACAGTATGCAAGTATTTGCACAGTATGCAAGTACTTATACAGTATGCAAGTACTTACACAGTATGCAAGTACTTACACAGTATGCAAGTACTTACACAGTATGCAAGTACTTACACAGAATGCAAGTACTTACACAGTATCCAAGTACTTACACAGTATGTAAGTACTTACACAGTATGCAAGTACTTACACAGTATGCAAGTACTTACACAGTATGCAAGTACTTACACAGTATGCAAGTACTTACACAGTATGCAAGTACTTACACGGTATACAAGTACTTACACAGTATGCAAGTACTTACACAGTATGCAAGTACTTACACAGTATGCAAGTACTTACACAGTATGCAAGTACTTACACAGTATACAAGTACTTACACAGTATGCAAGTACTTACAAAGTATGCAAGTACTTACACAGTATGCAAGTACTTACATAGTGAAAGTACTTACACAGTATGCAAGTACTTATACAGTATGCAAGTACTTATACAGTATGCAAGTACTTACACAGTATGCAAGTACTTACGCAGTATGCAAGTACTTACACAGTATGCAAGTACTTACACAGTTTGCAAGTACTTACACAGTATGCAAGTACTTACCTGGATGTTGCTACTAATCCCCATGTTTGGCATTAAAAATATTACAATTAAGCTCACAAGTGTGAGCGTAGGTCTGATATTATTAATGATATGAAAAAATTTCACAAGTGAACGATTGTAAAATGTTATTGACGTTGTCCAAGTCTGATTAGGAGTGTATTAATCTGTATAAAGGTAATTTTTAAAAAATCTTATATGGAGAGTCAGAAAATCAAAAAACCACTAAACCGAGGAGCCACACCACTAAACCGAGGAGCTATAAAATTTGTATGTGGGTACCTTGTCACGAGGAGACATCTGTATTGACGGATTTGGATTATTCCCACAGGGAGGGGGAAAAAGAGGAAAAAAACCGTCAATCAAACCAAGGAAAAGCTTGATAAAGACTATGGGGACTCTGCACCATCGATTTCAATGGTAAAAAAAGTGGTTTACTGACTTTCGTTGTGGTCGCACAAGTACGTTCTGAACGTTCTGGACGTCCAATTGAAGTCAATACACCCAAAATTGTTGAAAAAATCTACGATATGGTGTTGTCCGATCGAAGAGTAAAAGTGCGTGAGATTGTTGATGCCATAGGCATTTCATATGGCAGTTTGGTTTCGATATTAAATGATCAGTTGGGTTTAAGAAAGCTGTCTGCAAGATGTGTGCCGCGTTTGCTCTCAATTGACCATAAACTTAATCGTGTGACAAGTTCAAAGGATTGTGTGGAGTCGTTTAACCTCAGTGCGAATGAGTTTTTGCGGCGTTTTGTAACTGTGGATGAAACATGGATCCACTATAATATTCCGGAGACCAAGCAGCAGTCCGGGTGAACCGGCTCCTACGATATGGTGTTGGCCGATCGAAGAGTAAAAGTGCGTGAGATTGTTGATGCCATAGGCATTTCATATGGCAGTTTGGTTTCGATATTAAATGATCAGTTGGGTTTAAGAAAGCTGTCTGCAAGATGTGTGCCGCGTTTGCTCTCAATTGACTATAAACTTAATCGTGTGACAAGTTCAAAGGATTGTGCGGAGTCGTTTAACCTCAGTGCGAATGAGTTTTTGCGGCGTTTTGTAACTGTGGATGAAACATGGATCCACTATAATATTCCGGAGACCAAGCAGCAGTCCGGGTGAACCGGCTCCGAAGAAGGGCAAGGTAAGTTTGTCGGCCAATAAGGTGACGGCAACAGTTTTTTGGGATGCACGCGGGATAATCCACATCGATTACCTTTAAAAGCTAAAAACAATAAACGGCGAATATCATGCCAACTTGTTGGACCGATTTAACGAGGATTCAAAAATAAACGACCCCTTATTGCACACGTGTGCAGTCTCAATGGCAAAATTTCATGAACTGGGCTACGAATTTGTACCTCATCCGCAATATTCTCCGGATTTAGCCCACAGTGACTATTTCCTATTTACAAACCTAAAGAAATGGCTCGGTGGAAAGAGAGTTAGCTCCAACGATGAAATTATTGACCAAACAAATGCCTATTTTATGAACCTCGAAAAATACTATTTTTTTGGAAGGGATACAAAAATTGGAGAAACGTTTACCTATGTGTATTGAGCTAAAAGGAGATGATGGTGAAAAATAATTTTTTTTTTTTGCAAAAAAACAGTGTTTTATACAAAAAGTCACGGACTTATTGATCCGCCCTCGTACAACCATATTCAAATTTTATTTCTGAAGATTTTGGTTGTTACAGCTAAAATTCAGTTGTGTTAACCGAATTTTGTTGTGAAAACCAATATTCAGTTATACCAAGCGATTTCAATTGTAGTAAACGAATTTGAGTCGTAGTAATCGAATTTCAGATCGCAAATGGCTAAATTTTTCTTTCTGTGTGTCAGTTTTAGTTTTTGATTCTTATCCGTGGTGTTTTTGTTTATTTATTAGTGTATTTTTTGTACATAACTGAATTTTTGTACATAACTTCAGAATATGTTTATGTATTTTTGTAAAACATAATTTTTTTGTTTGTAAAGTTGCTGTATATGCGTAAAAAAAATAAAGTATTATTCCACTAAATTTATTTTTCAGGACCTTTAAATTTTTTTTATTTTAATTTGGGGTGAAAAAATTTGTATATTTAATAAATTTGGTCATCACACTTAAACTACTGAACCGATTAAAAGAACAATGGTAGTACTTTTTATTGCCTCTTTGATTGTCTTTAAATTGTTACCATTTGTGAATGGATGAGCTGCTTCTCGCTTAAAATATAGTTCAAATAGTAGAACTACAAAATAGTAAAACTAAAAAAAACCCTCAAAAATTTTCAGAAAAATTCAAAAAAGTAATAAAACAAAATCAAAAAATTCATTAAATTTGTGAAAGCCGTGGTAGAGAAGAATGAGCGTATTTTCTAAAAATCATAACTACATTGTAAATTTTCAATTTTCTGAATCAGACAGCGGAGTTTCTGGTATTGAACCTTCGTCAGTGACCCTGTTTTTTTGAATAATGTAATATTTGTTATGTTTTCAGTTGTTCGATTGCGTCTATATGACATTTTCTGTGCAATCACTGACCGTGGTATAGATAAACTGATTTCTAATGCCACATGCACTCGCACTGCACGTTAGACAGAGCGCTTTAGCGCACTGAGCTATCGTCAGGTAGAGTTTTTTTTGTGATTAAAACTAGTTTTATTCAATACACGGTGTTTTTGTTCTTGCATACATAATCTCAGAAGTACAACTCCAACAACACAACAGTTCAATTTTTAGAAACTTACATCACTCTAATGTCCACGGTTTTTCCCATATGTTCTAAGTGATGCCAAATTGTTTTTTTTATATTTTTTCGAACTATACTGGCTAAAATGTATACTATAAAAAATTATTTCACTTAGGGCCGGTGATTTATCTCCAATGATTATTTTGTGTTAATCATTAATTACACTCAAGGAACTTCTGCTTTAAAAATATGTAGTTGTTTGGGTTGTAATACAGTTTCTTTATTTTTAATGTAATGTTAGTCATTTGTAGAACAAATTAAATTTTTTACTAACCTTGTAGTTCATTTAAAAAAACAAACCACATCAAATGACTGTTTTATGATTTTATGTTCATTTTTTACATTTGCTTTTTGTTATTTACAAAAAAAAAAAATTAAATGTTTGTTTATTTTTTAATAACATTATTTTTTAATAACATATGTATGTGGTTCATTGTGGTTAATTTTCTGATATGAAAATGTTAGTTGAATTTACTGAAATATAAGTCGTCGTTTCTTTAAGTGACATTTAATTTGTTTTTAACTATATTTGCAGTTGTATTTACCTACATTGTATTCTAAGTGAACAATTAAATTTTTTGAATAATGATTCAATTTTGTTGGTTGCAATGAAATGCCAACCAATTTATTTTCTGTGTATATATTTTTATTTAAACAAAACTCTGTTATAACCATTTGCATACCTTCCCCACTAAACTAACTTTGTGGGGATATCACCTATCAACTTTAGTTTTCGTTCAACTTTATTTAAAAGTTGTTCATTTACTTTACTTCCAACAGTTGGTAATTTTCCTGTTGTCTCTAATAAACTCATTCGCATTTTGGTGACGCCGTAGTGGTCGCATATTTATTTATTCCTTGTGTTTTTTTTCCTTGAAAATAAATTTAAATTTAGATATAATATTTTTTCTCCTTCCCTTGGTATACTGGAATATGTATGATAAATGTTGTTGTATATAAATAGTTAAAGTATTCTATAGAGAAATGTTACAAACACTAACAATATGACGCCCAACATATTTTTTAAATTTAAGTTTTATTGTTGAAGCATGAATGGTTTTTAATAACCTATACCAAAGGAGGCAATATATAACAGTTTTCTCGTTTTGTATGTGACACCAATCAGATTCGATTTTTTTTAAATCCGATTTTGATAAAGCGAGAAAATCTTCCCATTGGAGGCCTGCCCAATCCACACTGGCTATATAGCTGAAATTCTTAATATGGGGTTTTTCGAGTAATACCTAACTCACTGTATCTTTTGGAATTTTGCCCAGGATCGTGGTAAAATATGGGAAAAGTCTTCCCTTTAGGAAAAAGTCTTCGCCCCGATAGCCAGGAAAAATTGCTAAAGCGATGAACTTGAATGTGGTTTTTTTATTCATCGTTGATATATGCTTAAAAGGGATACTTAGAAATTTCTACAGGGAGGGGAACGAGTCGGAAAGTCTCCCCATTGGTGGCTGTCCAATGGGTTACCAGTATTATGACGTTGTTTTTTATGAAATCTTGGTATAAATTGTAGTTTAAAAGATGAAATTCAAAAAGATTAATGACCTGTTCAAAGCCATTAATAAAGACATCAAAAACTTGAATTTGAAACATCCCCTATAACCTATGACAACTAAGTAAATGGGTAAAATTTAAATATAAATTACTGCTAAGTAGGCATGGTTTTTTTCAAAATGCATTTCAATAAAATTTTATATTATAAGCATTATTGTAAATATTCAAAAGTGAAAAAATTTAAAATGAAAGTGTTTGTACAAAACAGTTTAAGAACGTATTTCTATGACATGCTTGAACGGTGTCCTAAAAACGAAATGTTACATTGTTTCTTTAAGGAACAAGTACGACGTAGCACAATATATTCTAAATTCAAACGGTTTTAAAATGGAGTGGCATCAGCCGGATAAAAAATAAATGACGTCCAAAAAAATGTACAGCAGCTGAGCTTGTTAAACTGAAAAAATTGGCGGTTGCCCAGAAAATTTCGCGTTTTCAAGGAAACAATACGCAAAAAACTGACTCCAAATGAATGTGGAACACACCGTAAGGAACACAGTACCCAAACATAGTACAAAACAGTTGGAAAAAATACCAACAAAAGTCAGACAACTGAGAAAAACAAAGTTCAAATAATTTTGTATGATGAAAATACTCTTCTTTTGCTTTTAACAACGGAAGTATTAATTATGAATTTTATTGTCATGACTTGAAAAAAAACTCCCTACAAGGTGCGGTATTTGGCGTAAGCGAATTTAAAACCAAAAGTACTAGTGCGGGCAGCCATTTTGGCAAAGATATATCACAACTTTACGCTGATATTTATATTATTAAATGATTAGTGAAAATGGAAAAATTCATCAGAGATAGATACTCTATTTTGGTCAGATTTAGCAAGCTGTCATTATGCCAAAAAAACGTTAGAATGGCTTAGTGCAAAAAAAAACATACCTTTTGTACTGAAATAGGCATATCCTCCAAACGTCAAATTGAGGACTTTTGGGAGCGTTTATGCCAAAAACTCTATGAAAATGTTTGGAAAGCCAAATGCACTGAAGAATAAAATTAAAAGCAGTGTAAAAAAATGTTCATGATTGTTGCCCAAAGCATGATTTTATGTATCAAGCATAAAATGCGCCAGATAGAAGATCGCGCTCCGTTGGCTTTCTACAAAAAGTGAATTAATAATTAAAACTCTATACTGTGTTATAAATAAATTTACTTAAAAAAAAAAAAAATTTTGTTAGTTATTTAATTACCCGCGTTTTAAAATTGTCATTTACTAAATTGGCATAGAATGCATTCCGAATTTTGGGCAAAACATTTCTTTGCATCAGCATATATTTAAAGTAAAATCTCATCAAAATCTGTCCATATACAATATATGACAAAATATGTGCAAATGTTAAAATGTATTTGTTTTAAATACATTTGATGAAGACTATTAGTTAATTTTTTAAGACTATCGTATTGAAATGATCGTACTAAAAATCCTTTCTAAGATAAAAATCATGCGAGAAGCTAATAAATGCAACTTATTTTGTGTAGGGTTCCAGCAAAAAAAGTGTTGCAGCTATATACAAAACTGGCAACCCTACAAAAATTCTAGTATCTTTTTCGGACTCAACGCATGAATTTAACCCTAAAAAGGCTTATTATTTTATCACCATCGAATACCGAACCAGGTAAAAATAACAAAAGTTTTACAGAAAATATATGAAAATCTAAACAAAGTTAATACTTTTACACATAACTTCTGAAGTCATGTACCGAGTTTTATAATTTTTGATATCAAGCATTAGGCAATATTTAAAAATAGTTTGCCCAAATATCTAATAAATTGTAAAACATTTAAGTGCATCTACAATACATTTTATGTACATATGTCATGTCCATACTATCTTGGCCAACTCCAGTTTTCATTGCATCCAAATTAAGGTGACAGATAAGAAAGTACATGCTACATTCCTGTATACAATTTCAGTTATTTAAATAAATATACAGAGAAGTTATAGAGTTATGACCTATTGGTAACTAACGCTCTGAAAATGCTTCATTTTTGTACCATCGAAAACAAACGCTTTGGCAGCCCTTTTTTTGTAACATCTCTAATTTATACCTGGGCAGCCTCTCGGCTCAAGATAATACGATTTTACTGGCATTTTCTGATGTTATTTAATGCGAATTTTGTAAAAAATTAAACAGCATTAACATTTTTACTACGTTTTCCATTTTTTATACATAGTCAAAAACGGTTTCGACATCCGCTAATAATTTGGCTAACTGATTAACCCATACTTGCACTGTGCTACTTATTTGTAACACACACTTTGTATGCACAAAGCTCATTATATTATTCAAACATTACTGTATCAAGTTTTCAATAAAACCTACAGTGGACCTTAGAGTGAGGTAAGTTTCTATAAATAGAACTGTTGTGTTGTTGGAGTTGTACTTCTGAGATTATGTATGTAAGAACAAAAACACCGTGTATTGAATAAAATTAGTTTTTAATCACAACAAAACTCGACCTGACGATTGCTCAGAGGGCTAAAGCGCTCTGTCTAACGTGTAGTGCGAGTGCATGTGGCATTAGAAATCAGTTTATCTATACCACGGTCAGTGATTGCACAGAAATTTCATATAGACGCAATCGAACAAATAAAAAAACATAACAAATATTACATTATTCAAAAAACCAGGGTCACTGACGAAGGTTCAATACCAGAAACTGCGCAGTCTGATTCAGAAAAAATTTAAAATTTGCAATGTAGGTATGATTTTTAGAAAATGCACTCATTCTTCTCTACCACGCCTTTCACACCTATTGTTTTATATTTAAGGTACTATTAGCAAGTGAAGTTAAAAAAAGAACATTTTTAAATATTTTTTTTTTTTTTATGTGAAAAATTTATTTTTGAAGCTACATTTTTTATATATGCTTACTTAGGATCCATATTTTATAAAAAAAAATTTATGTTTTAATTTAGTTTTTTTTTTCTCTAGTATAGAGTTAATTAATGTCGACCAAAAAAAAAGAGCCCAAATCTGCGCAACTGATAGAACCTCTCCAGTGCATCTGAAAAGAAAAATCAAATGGCATTTTAAACGGAGGAAAAAAAGAAAAATAATCACTAGATCTGTGGGGGAATGCACAATAGGTGTAACAACAAACAAAAT
Source organism: Delia radicum (assembly GCA_021234595.1). Classification (NCBI taxonomy): domain Eukaryota; kingdom Metazoa; phylum Arthropoda; class Insecta; order Diptera; family Anthomyiidae; genus Delia; species Delia radicum. The sequence goes on along the minus strand of CM037852.1, from coordinate 184,060,485 downwards.
TAGCCATGTTTTATTTAAATCGTATATAAAGTTTTTGAGCTAGAGTTTACGCAAATTAAAAATGTCATTTCGAGAAAAAAGCGTTTTAAAATTTTTTTAAATGAAATTTTACTAATACTTTTTAAAATATTATTAACTTTTGTTCTGTTTTGAATTTTGACCGGAAATTTTAAATACATATGCTCGGCACATTTATAGAATCATTTATGGAAACAAAAATTAAAAAAAAATTTTAACTCACTAATAGTACTTAAAAAAAACATTAAATTTTTCCAAAATTTTAATTTTTATTGCAAATATTTCAGTACATATCGTGTAATAAAAGATATTATTCGTCGAAGTCCCTAGATTACACCTTACGTAGAAAAAATCAAATATATTGACTACGGTAAAAACTAGCGGCATTAATTCAAAAATTAGAATTTTCTACTTCATATTTTCTTGTTCTATGAAGGGTTTCAATGCACGAGTTCCAGTGCCAATTTTCATTAAAGCTATGAAGAAATTCATTACTGAAGTGAAGATAATTCTCTCAGTGAATCCCGATTGGCATCGCTGGAAACGACACAATAAAACCAACGAAAGTTTTGTAAAATAGTGACAGCGGAATTTGAAATCAATGACAGTTGACAGTTTTTATATATTCATGCAACAACACAAAAAAAAAAACTAATTGTCCACTTTCGTTAACAGTCCACAAAAGGGAACATTCCTTTTTGAATTTATATTCTAATCAATTTATTTAAATCAAATAAGTTTTATCTATATATGCGATTTTTCATCCAACATTTATGGCAAAAATATGTGTAGTGCCCACAAAAATCATTATAAACGATATTTGTCATATCTTTGCTTTGAACACTAACGAAGAGGTGGAGGATTTTGATAAAAATTTAATTTGTATTTCTATTTTTGTTACGATTGTTTACGGTTTTCTGTGTTTTTGATTTTGTGGCCCTGATGTCTATGACATTTTTGTTTTCGTAATTTTTTGTGCTTGTCTTTATCTTATTGTTCAGATGTTTTCTTTTGTATCCGGTTGATATAAAATTTATATTTTTTTAAAAACAATTTTCTGTATAACATCTACATAATGAGTTCTTCACTTATTGTTGAACAAAAAGAAGTTGTTTTCTATATTTTTGTTTTTGATTTGTTTCATATTTTATTATCTTTATTGTTCTGTTTTGTATTGATGATGAAAAATTGGTAAACTCATCAATGGTATAAGTATATCATGAGTTCTTTGATAGATCAAATCAGACTTGGGCGATGTCAATTACATTTCATAATTATTTACTTGTGAAATTTATCTCATTAATAATTTCAAAACTACGCTCACTTTTGTGAGCTTAAACGCTTTTTTATTTAATTCATTTTATTGTAATTTTAAAGCCCATGGGGCCAATTAAGCAAAATTACAAAGACAACTTACTAGCTAATGTGCATAATAATAATAATATATTAAAAATACAAAAGAATATAAGAAACCCACTCAGCGATAGTTATTTTATCAATGAATAAAAGTATTTACTTCATATTATAAACTCTGTTAATATCTGAATTATAGGATCCTCATGCTCTATTTAAATAGACAATATTTACCAGTCGATGTTTTAATTAAAAAAAGTATTGAGAAATTATGAATCTGTGATTTGTGCTTGTTCATAAGCAATAAGACGACGCCTCTGTAAAGCATATGAATTAGAAAATGATTTAAGCGCTCTAGGCAGAGCGTTATATAATTTACCCACTCTTACAAAATATGCACGATCTAATATCGTAGTTAGCTTTGGTAGCAAAATCTGTTTATTCCTATTAGATCTACTAAATTTAAATCGATCTATAAAGCCGGAAGGATAACCGTTCTTAAATATTCTGTAGAAGAGAAGAAGATTACGAATCTTGATAAAACTATTAAAACTACATCCCAGAAAGTCTTGCACATAAGAAGATATATGATCACGGTTTCTTAGTGAATAAACATATCTAACAACACGATTGAAAAGTAACGATAATTTTTTCAAATTAAAGCCAGGGGTACCAGTATATACCTCAATACCATAAGTAAAGATAGGCATAACCATAGCATGGGCAATTTTTCTCCTAACTGCTAATGGAATATATAAATTAGTGCAATACAGCTTCCTTAAAACATAGTGAACTCTAGATGATATCGAATTAATTTGGTAAACAAACTTTAGTTCGCTATCAATAACCACACCCAAACAAGACAACCTATCTACAAACTCAATTTCCGTAGGTCCAACAAAAATTGATATATTATCCCTATACGAGGGCTTTCCAAAAAACAAAGTCTTGGTCTTATTTGCATTAATTACCAAACCATTTCGATTCATCCAATCAACTGTCTCATTAACATAATAGTTAATGTTTGACTGAAAAACATCTAGAAATTCCTTATCACCCGATATCATCAGCTGCAAGTCATCAGCAAATGCGAAGGAAGTACACATACTATTATCATATATATAAAAAAGGTCATTAAGAAACATCACAAACAAAAGTGGCCCTAAAACCGAACCTTGCGGTACTCCAGAGACTACTGGTAGAGTCCTACTAGAACTACTACCAATCGAAACATATTGAAAACGATCTTTCAGATAAGAGGATATCAGTCTGCAAGCACTAGTTGAAAATTTAAAATAATTTGCCAACTTTGCAATAAGTATCGAATGCGGAATTTTATCAAAAGCTCTACATAAATCAAGCGACAGTAAAACTGACAATCGGCCGTTACTAATTGCACTCCGTAAACTATCAGTTAAATTAATTAACAGTTGTGTGGAACTACGTCCACGTCTAAAACCATATTGACAATCATGTAAAAATCCATTGGAATCTAAATAATCAGTAATTTGGTTCTTTATCAAAATTTCAACTAACTTAGCCAAAATAGGCAAAATTGAAATTGGTCGGAGATTATTTAATTCATCTGATGTGCCATGTTTCCTGATCGGCGTAACCCTAGCCAATTTCCAATTATAAGGGAAGCAAGATGTAGTCAAAATCCTATTTACGATATGCAAAATGTGATTACTAAAAAAGGGAAATACTAATTTTAAAAATTTCAGTGAAAATCCATCACAGCCTGCCGAATTCGATTTAATTGTTGAAAATGCAAGAATTAACTCATCAATAGTAACACACCTAAACATAAAGCCATCTAAGCTTGAGTCAAGGACAATATCATTGGAAACATAATTATTGTTTTGAGAATCCACAAAAAACCTATTTAAACCATCAACATCCGAATACTGTACATCGGTATTACCATTTGTTATACCGTAACTTCTAAGTTTAGACCACATCTGTTCTGTAGTAAGATTGTCAAAGATTTTATTGTTGGATTCCCTTTTGTACTTCCTCATAATCGACTTGGCTTTGTTTCGAGCTCTACAAAAAATCTTCCAATTCTGATCGGTCCTATCATTCAAATAAGCTTTATGTGCCAAATTACGTAAAGATAAATAATATGTAACTTCAGGAGCCTTTATCCACTTAGATATACTGTTTACTTTACTGCGCTGTACGAATGGAACTATAGAGTGAACTGTGTTAAGAAAGGAATTCAAAATATTAAGATGTTCATCAACATTACTCGTCTCATATAATTGGTTAAAATCAAAGGAACTTATAACATTCAACAATTCCTCATTATCTACCGCATTATAATCAAAGTATTCATAAAAAATCTCAGTTCTCACAATCGGAAGAGAGAGACCCAAAAAAATTAAAGAATGGTGCGAAACACCTGGGCATTGAACCTGTCCAATTTTACCAACTTGTGCAGGATCAGAGACGAGAAAAAAATCTATTAATGATGTCGAGTGATATCTTAAATCAAAATGAGTCGGAATGGATCCATGTAAACAAGAAATATTAAGTCTCTGGCAAATTTCACGAAATGCAATTGAACGAGACTCTTGAAACATATTACAGTTGAAGTCACCCATAATCAAAATATTATCATAAGTTAAAATAAGATCACTTATCTCATCTTCCAGAGTAGATATACTGCCATTGGGCAAGTACACACAACCAACTAACATTTTACCACCATGTACCAGTACCTCAACAAAAATTGCCTCAAATGTACCATACATCCCACTAACATACACAGTTCTAAACTTAATCGAATCCCTAATATATAAGGCAACACCACCTCCATTTCTATTTGGACGATCACTCCGTGCACACTTGTATCCTGGGATATTCACAACTTCATTACTTATAGAAGGTTTCAACCATGTCTCAGAAAACCCTATAAAATCTAAAAAGTTACCACTAACAATATTGTTTATCTCATCAAATTTAACAGAGTTACTTCCAATACAAAAGCTTGTGCAATTTAGATGAGCTACTTTAATATCATTACCAATTAATTGTGAACGGATGAAATAACTATCGTTAACTGGTATACCTAAATTAATATTAAAATTCATTTAAACATATGTTATAATTCAAAAATTTAAAAAATATAATTTGAGAATGCAAAAATATTTAAAGCATATAAAAGGTAAAAACAATTTGAAAATTGAGAAAAAAAATTAAACATACATTAAAGCTGTATTCACGGCATCATCCGCCAGGCAAGAAAGCAACAAGAGTCCTTGATACTCTTCCAGTCCGGCAAACAAAACCGCCAACAGCCAAATACCAAAAAAAAGTGTAGGTTAAATGATTATTTGTTGTTAGTTTAATGAACATCTGAAGTTGAAGAACGGAGATTTACATCATTGTTGATAGCATGTATACCATTTAGCAAGTTGATGCATTGTTGCATATTAAAAACTTTAGTAGTACCATCCAAATGTGTAATTTTTGCCTTTGGAATATCCGTATTAATGTAGGTGAATTTAGTAATTTTTTTGCTTTTGATTAAATTACGGCAAGTTGTTACTAACTTTAAAGCTTCTGATGTTAAGTGGTCATTCACATATATTCTGGAATTAATTTCACCGCCCATCACATCTTTGAGTGTTATATTGCGATTTTTTATGTAACCTCCCATTATTAAATCTCTTACAAATATAGAATTAAATTTAACAAGGACCGATTTGCGACCAGCACAGTATGTACAATGCATAATATCAGATTCGTTTATATTAACACCACACAATGCTGCGATTTTTATAACAGGTGCCCGTAGGTGCTTAATGGACTCAGGTAATCCATTAACAATAATATTGCTTCTATTAAGCCTTCTCTCATTAATGTTCAAACGGCGTTCAACGATTTCTAATTTATTATTGACAGACCTGTCAACTTGTTTTACCAAATTATAACAGCCAGAAATATCAGTCTTAACCACTTCCATTCGTTTTTCATGGTCGACACTTAATTTATTACCATGTCTTCAAATTTTGCTTCTATCTTAGACATACTTTGTTGTAATTGTTCTTCACAGCAAACATTGTATCCTTCAAATTCATCGAAGCCTTTACTGAACTCGTTTTTGAAGAAACGCACTGGAGGAATTTCATTACAGTTGCCACATGTGTATTTACAATTTTATGTTCCACGAAGAAGGCGAGTTCATTTTCAGTAAGATCTGTACATTCTATATGGTAATATTCATAGCAGAATCCACAACTAATGCTAGGCTTTGTTTTAGTTATGTTTTTCGAGCATGAAAAACATAAATACTGGTCTTTTCTCGGAGCCATAAAAGCAAAATAAAATTATAATGAATGCAGACTTTATACTACTGGCTTAAAATGTAAACAGAAAACACGTTGAGACTCCAAACTTAACCATAGAAATTCAATAAAAGCAAAAACAAAAAAATATTTGCTTTAAAAGTATTGGTCAGGAACTTCAGGTAATTTACAATCAATCCTTATAGATATAACTCCAGGTGATGTACAAAGGAAGAAAAAAAAAATTTTGTATAAAATTTTACAGGTTTGCAAAAATACGATATTCAGTAATATATTAATGACGCAATCATAAGGCCACAGCAAAACGGTGAGTATATAAGTTATAATGCTTTTAAACCCAATATTTTCAATAACTTTATCAAAAACAGTTAAATATGATATTATTTTAGCAATATAAACACTTTTCACTACTATAAAGAATTAATTTCATAAATTTTTTCAAAAAGTCTTTACGAAGAGAAATTTTTTTATCTGCACATGGCAAGGGTTGCCAACTATTCCAAAATTTTCAATTTTGTCAAAAGCAGACATAAGTGTGTATTTAATTTCAGGTCAATTGCTGTTTAATATCTATTTAATTGGGTGTAATTGAGAAATTTCCCTGTAATTTAATACCCAGATGTTGTTACTTGTCCCAATGATTGGAATTTTACAAAATATTCAAAGGAATCGTTTTAGCTGACATGTGTGAGCGTACACTCAAAAAAATAAATTAGTGGAAAAGTTAGTAAAACGTCTTGAAAATCAGGTATACTATTTTTTAGCAAAATTTTTGCTAAAATTATGCTTTCAGCTAAAATTTTAGTTATACTTATTCAGCGCTTAACTGTTTTAAACTAATTCTTTACTAATATTTTACTAATGTTTTACTAATTTAGTTTGCTAAAAATATTGTGCTGATAAGCACATTAAGTGTGTGGACGACAATCAGATTGAAAAACTCAAGTAAGCAGACTCAAGTAGATGTCCAGATATATCAGGATGTAGTAGAGATGACTAAACTGATACTAAAAAGTTAAACTCTTTGTAAGACATATAAAAAAATTGATCATGGAAGATTTTTGTATCTGTTTATCATACAGAAACAAAATTGTCTATTAATTCAATAAAGACAAAATAAAATATTTAAATTTATAATGTGAGCAAGATTACTCAATTTCAAGATTATTTGTTTTTTGTTTTCGCAAAAAAACATGCAATGTTTATTTATTAATTAAAAAATTTCTTCAACCGCTAATTTAAAGCCGAATTTATCTACTGACAGGTCTTACATGTTTCATTTCGCTCCACCGAAAATCTTTAGAGAACCAATACAGAAGGGGTAGAAGATTTACCAAATGAAAATTAAAATTATTCAAGTTCGAGGCCAAACTCTATATTTCCTTATTACTTAGGATATTGTCCTAACAAATAATCTATAGAGTTTTTTTGTTTTCAAATTCATTATTTGACCCTTTCAGGAATGTCTTGCTAGATCTATTTCGGGCATTTTCTAGGTTCCCATCATCAGCACACGTTTTGAAGGCGGTAACAATCCATGCCAAACATCAAACATTCATATAAACTAGTTTACTCACTACATGAGAACTAATATATGAGCTTGAAGTTAAAGATTATAACCATTGATCAAAAAATAAATTGAAAACTTGTTTGTTATGTGCAAGGTCCTCCTCTGGTGGATATTCAACACACGTTTTTTTGTTTTTTTCCTCCTTTTAATTTTTTGTTTCGTTTATAAACAAAACAGGGACAGTAAAACTAGACTGTACTTTGTCTTTTATACAAGTTTGATACAATTTTTATTAAAAAATAAAAATTAGGTTTTTCGACCTTTAATTGCACAATTGAAAGTGAAAATTATTCAAATTCGAGGCCATACTCTATATTTCTTCATTAGGATATTGTCCTAACAAATAATCTATAGAGTTTTTTGTTTTCAAATTTATTATTTGACCCTTTCAGGAATGTGTTGATATATCTATTTCAGGAATTTTCTAGGTTCCCATCATCAGAACACATTTTGAAAGCGGTAACAACCACATGCCAAACATCAAACATTCATATAAACTAGTTTACTCACTACATGAGAACTAGTATATGAGCTTTTTTAATATTAAGAAAATCAGAAGACATGAGATAAAAACATTCCAATTTTTTAGTGTTCTTTGAAAGAATGAATGATATATAATTTTAAGTATAATTTTGTGTTATTATTATTTTTATTATCAGCAGACATAATGGAGTCGTTGTATTCTTTTTTTATTTGAGACATTTGATAAATTTATTAGTTTTGTTAGAGATGGTCAACACACATTATTTTAAGTGACTCAATTTTTTAGACACGTTTTTAACAGTTAATACTATCGTACAAAAATTTCCTGAACTACGTGTATAGACTAATTTGTCTTTGTTTTAAAAACTTTTCGCTTTCCTGCTTCATTCATTTTACACTAAAAAAGTTTTACTTTTATAATGTTAGTACATGTGTTAAACATTTCATTTAAATTGCTACAATTTACAATACCCACATGAATATTTACAAAGAAATTTCCATGGCCCCATTAAGGATAAAGGCAAACTACAAAAACATTAAATGTCTTTTTTTTTGTGTTGCCCCAAATTAACTTTTATCCAATATATTGGCAATTCATTTATTTTAACATTTAAGAGTAGTATTTACTTTTTCTTGACAAAATAAAAACTGAACTAAAGTTTAAATGAATGCTATTTTTTTAATACACTCATTTATCGTGCAATAATTGAAAAAGTTTTCCCTCACTTTTATGGCGCCAATGTTTCTACCCTGTTCTATTCATATGTTAAGGGTAGTATGTTTTTTTCGTTTTTTTTCCCCATTTCATTGAAATGTGTTTACATTTCAGCAATAAAGTTAAAGTAATTCAAGTTTTTACCTCATTGAATTGTTAATTTTATGATGGTTTGTAAAAAAAAAAAAAAAAAATATAATAGGGAATTTAATTTAAAGTGACCGAACTTTTGAAACCGATTTCTTGGGATCGGGATGAAACTTCTACCAAGTTAAGTCCTATTGGGCAGTAGTTATGATTCAAAATTTCAGTATTGTAGTTAGAAAATTTTGCAAAAAATGTTTTCGATAACTCTTTCTTCAATCTGAAAAAAAAAAAAATAAAAAAAAGATAAACAAAATTTTAAGACTTTCAGGACTTTTCTTTTAAGATGGTACTTTGTGCACATTTAAGATGGTACTTTCGAGTGCTAGCCATTTTTTTTTGTTTTTTATCCGATTTTCATAAAATTAATCCATTTCTAATAAGCTAGGAAAAACCTATAAAAAAATGCTTACGCTTATCTCTGTAAGTTCCTGAGATATTCACATTTGAAAATGTTGAATTCCAAATTTGATCCGATTCGGGTCTAGATTTTGCAAATAACGGGACCAAATCAAGGCCAATTTTTATTTTAATTTTTTGGTTATTTAACCACATACATTTTCGATTAAATAAAATAAAAATTAATGCAATATCTTGTTTCACTCAAAAACTATATTACATTAAAGTATAAATACAAAAAAAAAAAAATCCGATTTTTTTTCTCAAATAAAGTACATATCGCACACCTAGTACAAAAGTGACTCAACTCAAAATTTTTCATATTTCAGAAATCAAAAAAAAATATTTGCAACTTTATACACATTGAAACATAAAGAAAGACATAACTGTTTTTTAGCAACAGTTAACAACAACAAAATACACTGATATTTTTTTTATAAAGGGTCCGCCATCTAACGTTTTTTCTTCAACTAGTGCTTATTTCGTGAATGGTAACACTTAGCTCATGTCTGATTTGACAGATAATTAGTGTTATCCTTCCGCTGAAAGAATATGGTCCGTATGTTCGTTATCTTGTGAAAAAAGTGAAAGAAACTGGCATCCTCATCGCTAAACCAAAGCGTGAAAAGCCAAAAACAGTGCGTACACCCGAGAATATTGCTGCTGTGGCAGAAAGTGTGCGTGAAGCGCCATCAACATCAATTCACCGTCGTTCTCAACAATTGAACATTTCGGAGACATCACTGAGACGAATTTTGCATAAAGACCTTGGTATGACGCCATACAAAGTCCAATTGGTTCAGGAGTTCAAAAAAAAAAAGTTATTTGGCGGACCCTTTAGATAAACAAGTATATTGTGCATAGTTTAAGCATATTATACGGAAAAAGTAAAATTTTGAGTAAAGTCACTTTTGAACTGGGTGTGCGATATGCATAATATGCGTAAAGGTCTTTTTATGTAAAAAAGAACAACAAATATTTTATTTGTGTATACTTTTCCACCCAGCTGCTTCTAAAGTTGCCATATTTCTTAATCAAATATCTTGTTCTACTCAAAAAGTACATTATGTTTGTTTGCGGTTAAGTGCTATGGGAAAACCGAAGGTGGGCGCTGCGATATGTATGACGGCTAGAAAACTCACACATATTATTTTTCTAAATTTATGTTGTCGCCGCCGCTAGCCATTACTCTACAACGCAATCAAGATTCATTCCGATCCTAAGACTTCGGTTTCAAAAGTTCGGTAACACAAACATAAAGAAAAAGTAACACCAGTTCCAAAATATTTTTTAACAATTCTACACTCAGACAAAAAATGTTCATCATATTTATGCAACAGTTTTATTGGACGAAAATCTATGAAACATTGTCATATATATAAAGTTTTTATAAATATGATGTAAATTTTCATAAATACTTGTGAAAAATTCTCCATAACTTCTTCGCCATTTCATAGAAAAATTGTCATCAATATTATTATTTCTATGATAATGGTCCCGATTTTGTTTTTTTATTCTTCAGAATTTTGCACCCATAAAATTATTTTGTCTTATCTAAATTTGACTTTGATCGAGTTATCAATGTTTAAAACAACTATCAAAGTTTTAAAACTATTTTTAGAGGAGGGTTAAAAAAATCAACTTAAGTTAAGTTTAAGTATAAACAAGACCAAAACGTTCGACTTTTTTATCTGATTTTCCTAAAATTAACACAATCGGCTAGTAAAAACCTACAAAAAAAACATGCTGACGCTTATCTTAGTAAGTTCCTGAAATATTCCTATTTGAAAATGTTGAATTTCAAAATTTTTTTTTTTTTTTTTTTATGTCAATGGATTTAAATCCTTACTGACTATAATTAAATTACAATAGTATAATTAGATTATGAATTCAAAAACAAGATAATATTACGTTTAATGACAATAAAACTCAAAAAAAAGTCTATAAAGTTATACATTTCATTAAAATCTTTGCATATATATATATATATATTATGTCCTGTGGTTCCTATTGGGAACAAAGGGCCACAACGAATTTATTCCATTCGGACCGGTTGGATGATATTCTCTTCACTTCTCCCCAGCTTTGATCAGTAGATATGACTTCTATATTCAGTTGACGGCGCCATGTGTGAGACGGTCTGCCTACTCTTCTCGTCCTACCCTGTGGGTTCCACTCAATGGCGATTTTAGCAACGTCACCTGGAGGTCTGCGCAGCGTGTGACCAATCCAACGCCATTTGCGATTCATTATTTCTATATGGATTGCCCGCTGGTTTGTTTGTCTCCAAAGTTCTTCATTGGACATGGTGTTATGCCAAAAAACTTTTAGGATTCTTCGGAGACATCGATTAACAAACACTTGTAGGGAGTTTATTTCGTGTTCTGTTGTGTTCCACGTCTCGCATGCATAAAGCAGCACAGATATGACACAGGAGTTAAAGATGCTTATCTTAGTGTACCTGGATAATGCAGAAGATTTCCATATCGACCGGAGGGTACCGAATGCTTGGTTGGCTTTAGATATTCGATACGCAACATCCTTGCTGGAACCACCTGTATTTGTTAAGATGCTACCCAGGTAGCAAAATGATGTGACCTCTTCCAATTCAATATCTCCTATGCGAAATTATTGTTCACGGTATTGCAGCGCATTACTTTACTCTTGCCAATGTTTATTTTCAGGCCAGCTTTTGCTGCCTCTGTTTCGAGGCACTTTAGCTTCGATTTCATATTTTCATGGCTGTGGGAAAGTAAGCAGATATCGTCTGCGTACTCAAGGCTCTCGAGTTGTTGGTTGAGACCCCAGCTGATACCTCTATTTACTCTAGTAGCATTGCGAACTATAACATCTAGAACGATGTTAAAAAGCAAGGGTGATAACACACAGCCCTGGCGGACGCCAGCCACGACATTAAAACTGCTACTCAGATCATTATTGTGGACAATACGGCATTTAACATCACAGTATAAAGACTGGGTAAGGCTAATGATTTTAAGGGGAACCCCTTTGCAGTCAAGAGCGCCCCATATTGCGTTTTGATCTATTGTATCGAAAGCTTTTTCAAAGTCGATAAATACCAGGTAAAGCGGTGAGCGAAGTTCTGTGGATTGTTCTAAAATAATACGTAGACTATTGATGTGGTCTACACAAGACTCTTGGGGCCGGAAGCCAGCTTGTTCGGGTCTAAGGTCCCCAAGTACAGTGTCGGATATTCTCTTGTTTATTATCTGGGCTATTGCTTTATTAACTGCACTAAGGATGGTGATGCCCCTCCAGTTCCTACATTCCGACAGGTTTCCTTTTTTGGGGATGTTAACTATAAGGCCTTCTTTTAAATTCGAGTGAAGTTCGTGTGTGCTCCAGAAATTTCGAATCAGGGGAAGCAATATGCTGGCTGTGATATGCGAGTCAGCTTTAAGCATTTCAGGCGATATATTGTCGGTTCCAGGGGCCTTATTTGATTTCAAGTAATTTATTGCAGCGATAACTTCTGCTAAGGCTGGGCATTCTACGGAGATATCTTGCCTTACTACATGAGAATCACAGGTACATAAATTTGGAAAGTTTTAGGTTGTCATTGAAAGCATATTGGAGTAATGTTGTTTCCAAATTTCCAACTGATCTTCGTGGATGCTGCTAGATCTCCTTCGGCGTTCTTAAGAGGTCTTTGATTTGCAAGTTTTTTACCGGTGAGCCTCTTGGTAGTACTATATAGATCCTTAGATCTATACTCTGTTGAAGCTTTTTGAGCATCAGACGCGAGTTGGTTATACCACCTTCTTTTGTCATTTCTAGCGCTACGTTTGACCAGTTTGTCTTGTTGGGAATATGACCCTCTTAGCGATGACTTCTCACCGCGTGTTCTGGCTGCATTTATTTTTTCTTTTAAGTCCTTCCTTTCGAGAATGAGGTTCCAGGTGGCCTCAGACATCCATTTGGTTCTTTTAAGAATTTTTAATACCGATGTGTTCTCTTGCAGCATCTACAAATGACTTTTTATTGACATCCAGTCAGGGGCAGGATGCGATTGTTGCACAGCTAGTCCAGATCTCAATTCTAATACGTAGTTGTTTAGTATTTCCTGGCTTTTGAGCTTAGATACGTCGAATTTTTGCGCCGTTAGTTTCAGATTTACGTATAGCAGCAACCTTTATTCGTAAGCAACCAATTACTAGATGGTGATCTGAGTTGCAATCCGCACCACGTTTCGAACGCACATCCAGAAGGCTTCTGCTGCCAGGTCCTGCTATGTGGTCGATTTGGTTCTCCGTTGCAAACAACGCTTTGTATTTATAAAATAATTTAAATCGTTGAAATTTGTTCTTTTGAAGCAGTAGACTTTTTCATTATTCACTATTGATTACGATTAACAAATGGATTATTAAAAGAAACTTCAATGGTAGGAAGATATCGATCTTCTGGTCTAGAAATTGGAATAGCACGAGTTAATGAGCGGTCAGCAGATTCATTCACAAACACCAAATCTAATAGTTTACCATATTCATTGTAAACACCATTAATTGAAAAAGGCACAAGTCGTAGAGATTATTAAAAAAAAACATCAATCCAATCAATAGAATTAGTAGGAGTGTAATAAAAAGAATCAGGTAAGAATTTCCAAGAAACTGTGGGCAAGTTAAAGTCACCAACACGAAATTTGAATCATCTGGCTGGGCAGACGATAAAACGGATTTATATTCTCATAATGTTGATTATAAATTAGAGCATCAGAATTCGGTTGAATATATGAACTTAAATATGTTTGTGTTTTTAATTTTATACGAGCAGCAATAAATTCAACATTGTTAGAAGTGTTAGGTATGATTTCTTCAGACGAAAAAAAGGCACGAAACAGCTATTAAAACTCCACCACCATTGTAGAAATTTCTCTATCGAGCCGGTATACATTATAAACCATTACAAAACATTTCAGTATTCAACGTTTTATTATTTAACCAAGTTTCAGTAAAAACTACAATATGATGATCAAAATCAAAACTTTCAATGAACAGACTGGAAAGCTTAGTATTAGACCACGAACGTTTGATATGCAATATACAGTTGGTTATTAGAAGAAGATAGTTCAGTTTTTTTTTGAGCGGAAGGCAAAGGTATTGGTAAACTATTTTTATTTCTATTTATTTGGTCCGAATCAGGTCCAGCTCTAACGAATAACGGGACCAAATCAAAACTAATTTATACTGGTATTTTAATTTTTGGCTTATTTGACCAAATACATTTTCGATTAAGTAAAAGAATAATGCAATATCTTGTTCTACTCAAAAAGTACATTTCTGTTTTTTGTGATTTTGAGAAAAAAAAGTTATTAAACATTTTTTTTAAGATCCAGTGTGTGCGAAAAAATAGTATATTCAATATATTAATTTTATGCTCTTCCTTAAAGCTTAAAATAAATATTAATGGCTTATCCATTGCAGGAAGGATAACGTTATGATCACGATTTTTCATAAAATATGAGTTGTTTTGCCTTTTCCTTAACAACTTTTACGATAATGGACCACTATTTTAATTTGAATACGTTTAGAAAATATACTTCATTTGTTGGCAGTGTTAAAATTATACGAAGTAAAAGTTTTATAATATATGACGACAAACTGCAAACATTTTCAAACCAAAATAAATAATTTAAATACACATTATGGAGAAAACCGCAATTTTATTTAAAAATCTGACATCTTATTACTAATATTACACTCAGGGAACTTCTGCTTTAAAAATATGTAGTTGTTTGGGTTGTAATACAGTATTCATTTTTAATGTAAATGTAAGTCATTTGTAGAACAAAGAAAATTTTAACTAACCTTGTGGTTCATTTAAAAAAACAACTCACATCAAATGACTGTTTTATGATTTTACATTCATTTTTTACAGTTGTTTTTTGTTATTTAAAAAATAAAAAAAAAATTGTTCGTTTATTTTTTACTAACATGTGGTTAATTTTACTACAATTGTTAGTCATTTTTGAACATTAAAACACAAATGACAATGTTAGTTGAATTTAATGAAATGTAAGTCATCCTTTCTTTAAATGAAATTTCATTTGTTTTTGACTACAATTGCTGCCGTCTTTACCAAAATTTCCTAAGTGTATTAATCATAATATTAATAATTTTTAAAAATTAAAATTTTTATTAACCTATAGTCGAAACTTTATTGCCTTAATGTGAAAACTTTTGTTCGGCGATATTTGGTTATTTGCATTTTTATTTTTTTTAGTCACATTGATCGGTGTAAAACGACTTCTATAATTTTGAAGCCCCTAATGCACATGTATTATCATATTTTCTAGATATTACCGGCCAATTTTGTTAATGCACTTGAATGGAGATATTTATATGAAAGCATGTATTGAGATTTACGAAGGCATCCATGTCCGGATTTACATGCGTTTTATGAACCTGTTTGAATCCA
Organism: Delia radicum; assembly: GCA_021234595.1. Lineage (NCBI taxonomy): Eukaryota > Metazoa > Arthropoda > Insecta > Diptera > Anthomyiidae > Delia > Delia radicum. The sequence goes on along the minus strand of CM037852.1, from coordinate 184,045,055 downwards.
GATATGCAATTTTTGACTGGTTATAAATACTGAATTAACAATTTTTTATCCTAATATTTACAAAAAATTAAACTAAAAATTTTTGTAGAAAAATTGGTTAAAATTCTTTTGAATTTCTGTGGGATTCAGTTATCAAAAACTAATAGTTTTTATGAAAGAAATTACGTTTAAATATAGTTTTTATTTCAAAAAAGTCAACAGAATAAGGGCTTTTATATAATTTAAAAAACCAAAATTTTTTCCAGCGAAAACTCAAAATTTTCACACTTTAGTTTTTTATCACGTTTTAACTGAAAGTTTGTAACTTTCCATTAAAAAAAACCCAAAATTAAAGTTTTTTTTTTTTTTTTTTTCGCTAAAAACGGTTTAGGGTCGTAAGCCTTTTTTCATTCAAAATTTTGGAAGATTAAAAAAATGTTAAACCGATAAGAGTTCTGATAACTATTTCATGAATAAAAAATCTTTTATATTTTTCTATTTTTTAAAAAAATGTTTTTTGAAGTACAAAAATATGTTTTTTGAAGTACTGTTGTAAAAATAAATTTTAAGAATTTTAATAAAACAGTTTACTTAGACGAAAAGCAATAAAGCTTCCATCATGTGATCATAAATATGATAAAGTAATTCAGAATATGAGGAAGCTTCCCTTTGAGTGTTCTCAGAATACAGGTTCTGTAAGGGAATATTTGCTGATGTGGCCTGTTCGCTAAAGCGGACTTTTCGTTTTTTTCGTATTGCTGCATGAAATGTCAAAATTGCCATCAAGTTTAATTTACGCTTTTCTATTTAAAAAAGGTTTTAAAATGAATACCTGTTTTTATTGTATGATGCAATTTTCCGTTAATATAGAAGGTGAATAGCAAAAAATTTTCAAAGAATTCTCCAAGTCGGATTTATGTAAACGGTAAGAGTTTTATTCACAATTTTAATATAACATTTTTAACTTCAATTGTGAATGGTTGTAAGATGAAAGTTAGCCGTAGAGTTGGCAGTTAGTTATAAAGTCATAAAAAAGATACACAATTTTTATTGGTGTATATTTTATTTCAGGGCTGTCAAAACTACGACACGCGTTTATAGTAGTGGCACGAGGGCGGATTTTCGGAGGCACGCGATCATTGCTGATTATTTTCAAATATTGTAATTTTCATTAGAAAATTTTTCTAAAAAAAAAAAAACAGAGGTTTAAATAATTATTTTCCCTATTAAAATATGTGCTCTAATACGAAAATCGAAACAATTTAATAAAGTTTGTGAATCGCCTTTCGAAATGATAAGGAAAAGTTTAACGAAGTTCTACCCCTTTTCTTTTTACAGAATTTGATAGAAAATTGAAATTTCGATTTTTCGTTGTGCAGAAATGAAAATTCTATAAGCTTTTCGGAACATAAATATTATCCTTTCCAACATTTTTATCATCAAAAGTGTCGAAATTTCTCTTCAAAATGTGTAATAACAAATTTTTTAATATATTACAATTTGTGTCACAAAAATCCGTAAAAGTTTCTTGAAATGTTAAATTCATAGAAGATTAAAATAAATTCCAAAAATTTAATATAAAAAATTAAATTTTGCAATAAAGTTGTAATTAAAAAGACCGAAAAATGCTAAATTATAAAATACTGGAAACCATTGAGGAAAAAAGTCAAATAATAAAAAAATCTTAATTAAAAATTTTAACATGCGCTCAAAAATTAAAGATTATAAAAAAATTAAAAGTTCTTCGTCTCTGGTGGTGACACATTTTCAAAATTTTAAAAGATTGCACTAGAAAAGGACTTTAAACAAATAGAGTAAAGGTGGCACGACAAATTTTTTACAACAAATATGTCTGCTTTGGCACGCAACGAAAACAGTCTTCTCACACCTGCTCTATATTGAACACATGTATTTATATTTTGTTACATTTACAAATAAACTTTATAATATGCAGTTTTGTATAAGTTGTTAGTTTGTATTATTACTTAAGAATTTAAATAGAAATAATAACAAGAAAGTATGAAAAATTTTAAAAGAGTGATGATATTGAGGGACTTCACTTAACGTAATTGAGACATGAATTAGTTGAACTGAAGATAAATTAATCAGAATATTTAATCATCAGAAATGTAATTCATTTTGTATTCACTTAATTAACAAAAAGCCGATCTAGCGGCTTTTTAACATTGATCTCAAATGCTTAACCCTTTCACTACCCTTTTACACATTTAAAAAAAAATATTATATATTTGATAAGGCAGTAAAGCTCATTAGGATCTTAGTAACAGAAAAAAAAATCATTCTATGTATAATCTGTTTAGCAGGGAAATATATTCGCGATATTTGATAACAAATTTTTATTTCTTTAATCTGCCTATATCCCCGAAAAAGGGACGATTTGTGTATATTTTAAACTAGCAAAGCTATAATCACGAAACTCTGTGCGTAGCTTCATTTAATGAACAGAACAAAACCAAGCCAAAGCCTTTTTTAATTCAAATGTTTATTGGTAAAAAAGGGCTTAGAAATCTAAAATATTTAAATTTTGTACTCATTTTGAAGATCCCTAACAATAATCAGAAGCCAAAACTAAAATATATCCACGAACAAAACGGGTTAAAATAATTATTTTGTAACAAAAAATAAACCATTTTAATACAATGTTGTTTACGAATTTTTTTGCAGCGAAAACTTCGAAAAGTGTTTAAAAATAACTTATGATCTTGTAATGACAGCAAATTTTATAACAAATTTTCTAAAACTTTACAGATTTGTATATTCGGCGGATTTTTTTTTATGAAGGAAAACTTTTTTTTTTTAAAGTTTCAGATTATTGTAGTATTAGATGGAAATGTTATTTGGTGCAAATTTGAGAAAAGTAAATTTTTGAAAATATTTTCTTAAATTGCTTTAATAAAATATGTCTTGCCACGCTTAATTTTTTTTTATTAATTTTGGCATGCTGAACAGTAAGTGATTTTGAATAAGGAAAAAGTTAATTAAATTTAATTGCTAAACAATAAACCGCTCACACGTGGCTGTCAAAAATTTTGCAAATAATTCGAATGGTTATGGTTAAAATAAAACAGGCGGCAAGAAAAAAAACTTTCGGATCGGTACCGGCGTAAAATAATCAACTGTAACAGTAATTCAGTGAAGAGTCTAATCCGATAATCGATGAATGTAAGGTAGATGTGTCCAAATCAAATATAAGTACGCTCTAAAGATTCAGAGGGAATTGTTCGCCAAAGCTGATGTCTGCGCCAAGGTTATTACCCCGCCACAAAACTGCTCGGTCTGTCAAAAAAAACAGAGTAGTATTTGAAAGATGACAAAGCCAATTGTGACAATTTTTTGTTGTTGTTGTTGTTTTTGTTTTTTCTTTGATATTTTAAAATTTTGAATCTCGCTCCTAGACGAGGACAAGAAAGTCCCCTGAAGATTTCCTTAGGCAGGAATGAAATCCGGATAGGGACACGCCTACATCAGATTGCTTTCCACAATTTGTTAAATAAGTTTTGGGACTTTAGCACATTTAATTACTATAAATGCTCGACTTCAATTCGCTTTCAAACCAACTTGAGAATGTAAGTCAATAATCGCTGTAGTTGGGAGGACTGTGTTAACACAAATTTCTACTAAACTGCACTTTTTAGAGCGTTCCGCCAACCCCCCCCTCTCCCCACAGAATTAAAAAAGAAAATTTTTAAAACTCTAGCGAAATTCTTTTATTTTGGTGAATTTCTTAATTTGGGTATTTATTTCAATTTTGTTATACTAAATTTTGTTATAATCAACTTGGTTATAATTTTAGTGATTGTTTTTTTTCATTTTTGAATTTTTCTTAATTTTAGTGATTTGAGTTAAATTTCAACACATAAATCTGTTAATAACGAAAAAAGTTTTTGGCTATAACTCAGAATCAATTGAATTCCACTATGAAACTTTCCAGAATACAGGGATCTTAGAAGTAAACAAATATTTTTTTTAATTATTTTAAAGAGACAAGGCAATTTATCTTAATTCCTTTGTGCGCCCCGGTAGGCTAGTTGGTAGCGTGCTGGCTTATCAGTGCGGGGGTCGTGGGTTCGATTCCACCAGAGGCACTGGTCTGTTTTCGCTACAAACGCGCGAAGGCCATAGTAGCTAGTGCTCGGTTAGGGTAATAGTATATAATTTGTATTATATGATTATTAATTAATAAAAAAAAAAAAAATCTTAATTCCCCAAAAAATTACATTTGACCTTTCCATGTAAAAAAAAATATCACTATAAAGAGTACACTTTATCCTTCAAAACAAGGCCAACACGAAGTTTGTGTCTCGTACAGTTTAAAAGTTATAGACCATTTTGAAAATATACTTTAGTCACATTTTAAAGATTTTTTTTTGCAATTTTTCTTAACTTCATATTTCGGATATCGAAGTGCTCTGGGATCTAAACTATATATCGGAGTTGGTAAATATGAAAATGGAGTTTCTTTGTAAAATACATTTAATCAACAACAAAAATGGAGTAATTTATCGCATCTACAGAATGTCTACTCTCATTAAGATCAACGACTGCCCCTAAAGAGACCTTGACTGTAAGATATTACAAAACAAGCAAAGTTTATTAATAGTTATTAATGTCATATTTATATGGACGTTAAGCTATTGTTATTTTTAAGATAAATTATTCATCCTAATAAGTTAAATTTTTTACACATTTGTTTATTTATAAACAAAAATTTTGTTTTTCTAACTTTCCTTCAAATTCTCCTCCTCAATTTCATTTTAAGCCTCAACTAAGCGTACACATTAATACAATTATTTACGTTCAAACAATCAGTGTACGTATGAGTAACAATTAATTTCAAATATAAAGTATACGTATGAGTGAACACATGAGTATGTATTATAAAATAATTTGAAAATACTTACTGTTAGCGAAAAAAAAAAATCCTCTTAACCTAATATTAAAAATAATATAATTCTTAGAACTAACAGCATAAATACATTACACATGGCATTTTTAAATATTTTTTTTTTGTATTTTTCAACACAACATTTATTACCTGAACACTATGAACGTTATTTTTTTTAAAGTTAGTAGAGGCTGGAAAATTTGCAGAGGAGCAGCCGTTAATGTACCGTGCTCTACAGCAGCATATATTTGTTGCGGTTGTTGTTAACGACGGCACCCTAAATATCTTTTAACATAACACGACCATTTTAAGACCTATTACCAAGGTAACATAAACACAATCGTTATTAGATGTATGTAAATTATTAGGGCGTACTTATATGAGCTATTCCCAAAAATATTGAAATTGTGGTTAACATTTGTTTTTACTATATGACACATTAATAGGATTTTACCAGATAATAAACCACAATTTGTGGACTTAAATCCGTTTGCCTGCCTCATTTTCGGCAAGGGTCACAAAAGTTATGACAGTTTATAGTTTAAAATTAAAAAAATGAAAAATTTTTGGAAATTATATTTCTTACATTGAAATAAAAAAAAAAAAAATGTAGCACGCGTATACCATTGTTCACTATTTTTTGCGATTTTATTTAAATTGACTACCTTATTTGTGCATTCCATAAAAATCTCTATCAATTCTGTGGTTTAAAAAAAAAAAATGTACTTTTGTACTAAAATCGCGCTTTACGCGATATTTAAAATTAATAATTTGTTTTGGAGATCATCTTTAAAATTAATGTAATCACACAAAAAGAAATTGCCAACTATACCAAGAAAACAAATAGTAATGGCAAAGCACAGTTATTTTTGTAAAACCCACCGTGTTAGAAATTACAAAAGTTACAACTAATATTGTACAATAGAAGCACAAATTTTGTATGCAAAGCAGGTGTTTTGCCAGTAAAACCCGTAAATTCACTGCCCCTATTGTTTTTACCAATATTTCAACTATTAGTAGCAATAACTTTTTTTTTTAAACTTCTGCAATCAGTAATTATGTAAAGGGTTCGCCAAATAACTTTTTTTTTTTTGAAAATGCTATAAAAAAAAACTACTGAATATTTTCTCAAATTTCTTTTTTATTTGAAGTACAATCCTTCGGTTAATAATGGAAAATAATTTCATTCAAATGGCTGCCTCGGCTGGCCCATGCGTAGCCTACACGAGTGATGTCTCCGAAATGTTCAATAGTTGATAACGACGGTGAATGATGTTGATGGCGCTTCACGCACACTTTCTGCCACAGCAGCAATATTCTCGGGTGTACGCACTGTTTGGCTTTTCACGCTTTGGTTTATCGATGTGGATGCTTTCACTTTTTTCACAAGATAACGAACATACGGAGCTGACGGTGCTTCTCTTCTTCCAAAATCCGTACGCAATTTTCGCACACATTCTGCAACATTACCATGATTTTCAAAGTAATGTCGCAATATTTCCCAGCGTTATTCAAGCGTATACACAACCATATTCGTTCAGAATGATAAAACTAATTATCTGTCAAATCAGACATGAGCTAAGTGTTACCATTCACAAAATAAGCACTAGTTGAAAAAAAAACGTTAGATGGCGGACCCTTTATTTAAAAACTTAGACCGAACTTGGTTGCTGGTTTTAATAGGAGCGTTTTTATAAAAATTTCACAAAATTAATTAAATTTAATGTATTTTGAAAGCACCAAATTTTTTGAACTTCCAACGTTATGCAAAGGTGGCAAGCAAAGTTTGGCCACTGTTATCAATCGGGTAAGAGGGAAATGCTCTCAAGGTTGTAAATCGCACGTTCTCCAATGCTAATTCCAGCGAACGACGCTTTGCCAGTACTGTAGTACTTGTCGATTGTTCTTTTTGAGCCGTTGAAGTGAAAATGTATTTTCTCCAAGGTAGTTCCAGCTGTGTGCAGCTTTTTAACATGATGCTTTTCAATATTAACTAAATTTCATTGTAACATTGTGGCGTAATAGTCAGTGCGTTAGACTGTTCAATCCCCGGCGACGACAACATCAATTTAGAAAAAGTAATATGTATGAGTTTTTCATCCCTCATACGTATCGCAGCGTCCATATTAGG
>CM037852.1:184019130-184037939 GCA_021234595.1 Delia radicum | reverse complement strand
TTCGGCAATTAAAGTTTTAATTTCACGGGGATATGTATTTACAACTGTGCGAGGAGCAGTTGATGGGGTGCTTCTCCAACCCGATTGGTGAATGGACTGTGAAAATAATAAGGCTTGCTTTTCTAAGTCTGCTATGTTACAAATACTATCAGAGCTTATTTCATTGTCCAACGTTTCTCTAAAGTATTCCCAATCAGTATTTTTATTAGAAATACTAGGAGGATGTTCTTGTAGTATTACATTTTCGCTTACTGTAAGATAAACAAGTGTGTTTCCGAACTTAGGTCAAGACCATCTTCGACGTGAGTGTAGCTTTTTGAAATTTTATTCGATATAAGAAAATCAATTAGATCAGGCTTCTTTTTTGGATCGGTTGGCCAGTAGGTTGGTTTGCCAGTAGAAATAAACTCACCGCCAGTGTCTTTGACAGCTTTAAGCAGTTCTTTCCCTTTTTTGTTGTTTAGGCGTGACCCCCAATATATATGCTTTGCATTAAAGTCACCCCCATTTATGTATCTGTGCTTGTGTCGTAAGAACAGCCTTTTGTACTGGTCAGACGTAATGTTATGTTTTGGTGGACTGTATAATGCAGTCAGCGAAAGCAATTTCTGGTTAGTTTTGATTGTCACAGTTGTAGCCTGAAATTCTTTGCTGCAGTGTTCAATGTTATTTTTTATTATGATTGCACTACCACCTCTGGCCTTGTTTTGGGGATGGTTAGAGGAGTAAACTATATAGTTTTCAAATCTAATGTACGATTGATTAGTAAAATGAGTTTCCGCAATGAGGCAGATATCAATTTGTTTAGTTTTAAGTACTATTTCTAATTCGCCTTTATGGCTCCGTAAACCATTTGCATTCCATAACATTATATTAAGCATATTATTCATGATGATATTTTTTTGATGATGATTGTTTTAACAAATCAAGCCGACTCTCAAGATTTTTTATAAAATTTTTCTTGCCGTTGTAACATTTGCATTATTTTTTCTAATGTAGTTGCATTATTATTGTTTTCTTGAAGATATTTGGCTTATTTTTAATAATGTTTGCATAGGTGTCTGTTTTCTTTTGGGTACTTTGACTTTTGGTGACTTATTTTTGTGAAGGTTTAGGAGTTTTTAGATAAATATGTTCGCTTTCTGTGTTCTTATTAGACTGATAACTGTTAGCGTTTTGAAATGAAATACGATCATTGGATTTTTGTTGTTGTTCTTTTTTATTTCTGAGTTTTTGTAGTTCTTTTGCAATTATACACCCACGATAGCTGGCTGATGTGGTTCCACACAGTTTGCAGCATTTCGGAGGAAGATTCTGAGGTTTTTCGCAGTTTGATGAAGCATGTTTTCCAGCGCACTTAACACATCTCGGTGGTTTTGAACAATAATTTTTAGTATGTTCATATCCTTGGCAATTTTTGCATTGAGGTATGTATTTAGAGTTTCGTACAGGCTCAATAGTAATAATTGATGAAAGAATTTGTTTGATTCATAAATTTTTTTATATCTCATCAGACTCAAATGTGAGAAGAAATAAATTTAATGGGTCTTTGGATTTCAAAGCCCATTTATTAGTGGCACTTACGGCTTTTAGTCCTTGTGATTTAAGATCAGATACAATGTGGTCTGGATCACAAGAAAGTGTAGATTTCTAGCAATAACTCGTATAGGTCTTTGTTGTTTATTTTCATATGTAAACCAAGATATGTTTAATTCAGATAGATGCTTTGTAATAGATCTATAATCAATGCTTTCATATGTGCAAATCTTATAGATGCAGTTCTTTATAAGTTTTATGGTGAAGTTATTTAAACAAACTTTTTTTATTCCGTATAGAATTTATAATATTCTGTAATGCCACTTACCATTATTGGTGGAGGTTGGCGTTCAACATTTTTTTTCTTTTTCCATTTGTTTATTTTCGATCATATGAGATGGCTCGGGAGATGAATTGACTTTTCCCTTATTTTTCGGTTTCTTCTTTTTTAAAATCCACTCTGTTTCAACGAGCAAGTTCTTCTTCATCTGTATGAAAGCTTATAGCTGCCTCAGCTAGATCTATTTGTTCATCATAATTATCATTTTCATCATCATCAGTTGACATCTCTTCATTTTGAGTATGAGAATTGAATAGCTGTTTTTCAAAAACTTGTTCATCGGTTTTTTAAATGCTCTTTTAAAAATTCATTTTCTAGTTTAAGCTCATTGCATAATTTTTCTAATTGGGTTATTCTTTCCCAAAGTTGCAGATTAGCTTTTTCGAGTTCCTTTAGTTTGTTTACTCTAAAAGAGCTTAGGCTGGAATTAGGATTTTGTAAAACTTGCGAGGGTAGCATTATCCATATTTTTGGCATTTTGCTTTAAATAGCATGCTATGTAAAGCAAATTATAAGTCGGTCACCTTAATTTTGGTAATAGATAAAGGTACGTTACTGCATACAAAACAGTCTGGCAACACAAAGTAGTTTGTCACAAATCTCAGCTTTGTGAGACAAGAACAGCTGTATGTGTTTATATTTTTGAAGTTGTTGTACAAAGAACACAATAATTAGGTTGTTTCCAGTGAAAAATTAACAAAATATATTATAGTTGAATATTTTAAACGCAAATTTAAAGCGATTAAAGCTAGATTGTAGAAAACAACGACCACCACTTAAGCAACTCGCTATGGGCTTTGTGATTCCACAATTTTTGTTAAACAAATCTTCACTTTAAACCGTGTTTTAGATTTTTTTTTATAAGCGTTCGGTGTGACGTGTGTATATTAAGACGGCTCACACTCTCCTCAAGAAGGTGAATAGCAAAAAAATTTCAAAGAATTCTCCAAGTCGGATTTTTGTAAACGGTAAGAGTTTTATTCACAATTTTAATATAACATTTTTAACTTCAATTGTAAGATGAAAGTTAGCCGTAGAGTTGGCAGTTAGTTATAAAGTCATAAAAAAGATACACAATTTTTATTGGTGTATATTTTATTTCAGTAAGTATCCTGTATATCAGGGCTGTCAAAACTATGACACGCGTTATATTAGTGGCACGAGGGCGGATTTTCGGAGGCACGCGATCATTGCTTGATTATTTTCAAATATTGTAATTTCATTAGAAAATGTTTCTAAAAAAAAAAAAACAGAGGTTTAAATAATTATTTGCCCATTTAAAATATGCGCTCTAATAAGAAAATCGAAACAATTTTAATAAAGTTTGTGAATCGCCTTTCGAAATGATAAGGAAAAGTTTAACGAAGTTCTAAACCTTTTCTTTTTACAGAATTTGATAGAAAATTGAAATTTCGATTTTTCGTTGTGCAGAAATGAAAATTCTATAAGCTTTTCGGAACATAAATATTATCCTTTCCAACATTTTTATCATCAAAAGTGTCGAAATTTCTCTTCAAAATATGTAATAACAAATTTTTAATATATTACATTTTGTGTCACAAAAATCCGTAAAAGTTTCTTGAAATGTTAAATTTATAGAAGATTAAATGAATTCCAAAAAATTTAATATAAAAAAATTAAATTCTACAATAAAGTTGTAATTAAAAAGACCGAAAAATGCTAAATTATAAAATACTGGACAAGACATTGAGAAAAAAGTCAAAATAATAGAAAAATCTTAATTAAAATTTTAACATGCGCTCAAAAATTAAAGATTATAAAAAAATTAAAAGTTCTTCGTCTCTGGTGGTGACACAATTTTCAAAATTTTAAAAGATTGCACTAGAAAAGGACTTTAAACCAAATGGAGTAAAGGTGGCACGACAAATTTGTTTACAACAACATATGTCTGCTTTTGGCACGCAACGAAAACAGTCTTGTCACACCTGCTCTATATTGAACACATGTATTTATATTTTGTTACATTTACAAATAAACTTTATAATATGCAGTTTTGTATAAGTTGTTAGTTTGTATTATTACTTAAGAATTTAAATAGAAATAATAATAAGAAAGTATGAAAAATTTTAAAAGAGTGATGATATTGAGGGAATTCACTTAACGTAATTGAGGCATGAATTAGTTGAACTGAAGATAAATTAATCAGAATATTTAATCATCAGAAATGTAATTCATTTTGTATTCACTTAATTAACAAAAAGCCGATCTAGCGGCTTTTTAACATTGATCTCAAATGCTTAACCCTTTCACTACCCTTTTACACATTTAAAAAAAATATTATATATTTGATAAGGCAGTGAAGCTCATTAGGATCTTAGTAACAGAAAAAAAATCATTCTATGTATAATCTGTTTAGCAGGGAAATATATTCGCGATATTTGATAACAAATTTGTATTTCTTTAATCTGCCTATATCCCCGAAAAAGGGACGTTTTGTGTATATTTTAAACTAGCAAAGCTATAATCACGAAACTCGGTGCGTTGCTTCATTTAATGAACAGAACAAAACCAAGCAAAGCCTTTTTTTAATTCAATGTTTTATTGGTAAAAAAGGGCTTAGAAATCTAAAACATTTAATTTTTGTACTCATTTTTGACGATCCCTAACAAGAATCAGAAGCAAAAATTAAAATATATCCTTAAAACAAACGAAGGTAGTGAACGGGTTAAAATAATTATTTTGTAACCAAAAAATAAACCATTAAAATGGTTATTTACGAATTTTTTTGCAGCGAAAAGTTTTGTCATCAGAGCAATGTTTAGAATCTAGAAAGAGACAACATCGAAACTTCGAAATTGTTTAAAAATAACTTGTGATCTTGTAATGACAGCAAATTTTATAACAAATTTTCTAAACTTTATAGATTTGTATATTCGAGCGGATTTTTTTGTTTTTATGAAGTAAACCTTTTTTGAAAAGTTTCAGATTATTGTAGTATCAGGTTGAAATGTTATTTGGTGCAAATTTGAGAAAAGTTAAATTTTTGAAAATTTTTTCTTAAATTGCTTTAATAAAAATATGTCTTGCCACGCTTTTTTATTAATTCTGGTATGCTGTACAGTCAGTGATTTTGAATAAGGGAAAATTTAATTAAATTTAATTGCTAAACAAATAAACCGTTCACACGTGGCTGTCAAAAATTTTGCAAATAATTCGAATGGTTATGGTTAAAATAAAACAGGCGGCAAGAAAAAAAACTTTCGGATCGGTACCGGCGTAAAATAATCAACTGTAACAGTAATTCAGTGAAGAGTCTTAATCCGATAATCGATGAATGTAAGGTAGATGTGTCCAAATCAAATATAAGTACGCTCTAAAAGGATTCAGAGGGAATTGTTCGCCAAAAGCTGATGTCTGCGCCAAGGTTAATACCCCGCCACAAAACTGCTCGTCTTAAATTCGCTTTCAAACCAACTTGAGAAATGTAAGTCAATAATCTCTGTAGTTGGGAGGACTGTATTAACACAAATTTCGACTAAACTGCACTTTTTAGGGCGTTCTCCAAACTCCCCCCCCCCCCCCCCCCCAGAATTAAAAAAGAAAATTTTTTAAACTCTAGCGAATTTTTTTATTTTGGTGAATTTATTAATTTGGGTATTTATTTCAATTTTGTTACAATAAATTTGGTTATAATTTTAGTGATTTTGTTTTTTCATTTTTGACATTTTTCATAATTTTAGCGATTTGAGTTAAATTTATACACATAAATCTGTTAATAACGAAAAACATGTTTTTGGCTATAACTCAGAACCAATTATGAAACCACTATGAAACTTTCCAGAAATATAGGGAACTAAGAAATAAACAAATATTTTTCTTTAAATTATTTTAAAGAGATATCGCAATTTAAACTTAATACCCCAAAAAATTGCATTTGACCTTTCCATGTAAAAAAAATATCATTATAAAGAGTACACTTTAACCAAAAAAACAAATCCAACACGAAGTTTGTATCTCGTACAGTTTAAAAGTTATAAACCATTTTGAAAATATATTTTTGTAACATTTTAAAGTTCTTTTTTGCAATTTTCTGAAATTCATATTTCGGATATCGAAGTGCTCCGGGATCTAAACTATAGATCGGAGTTGGTAAATATGAAAATGGAGTTTCTTTGTAAAATACATTTAATCAACAACAAAAATGGAGTAATTTATCGCATCTACAGCATGTCTACTCTCATTAAGATCTACGACTTCTCTTAAGAAGACTTTGCTTGTAAGTTAGTGCAAAATAACCAAAGCTTATAAATAGTTATTAATGTCATATTTATATGGACGTTAAGCTATTGTTATTTTTAAGATAAATTATTAATCCTAAATAAGTTAAATTTTTTACACATTTTGTTTTTATTTATAAACAAAATTTTGTTTTTCTAAACTTTCCTTCAAATTCTCCTCCTCAATTTTATTTTAAGCCTCAACTAAGCGTACACATAAATACAATTATTTACGTTCAAACAATCAAGTGTACGTATGAGTAACAATTAATTTCAAATATAAAGTATACGTATGAGTGAACACATGAGTATGTATTATAAAATAATTTGAAAATACTTACTGTTAGCGAAAAAAAAAAAATCCTCTTAACCTAATATTAAAAATAATATAATTCTTAGAACTAACAGCATAAATACATTACGCATGGCATTTTAAATATGTTTTTTTTTTTTGTATTTTTCAACACAACATTTAATTACCTGAACACTATGAACGTTATTTTTTTTAAAGTTAGTAGAGGCTGGAAAATTTGCAGAGGAGCAGCCGTTAATGTACCGTGCTCTACAGCAGCATATATTTGTTGCGGTTGTTGTTAACGACGGCACCCTAAATATCTTTTAACATTAACACGACCATTTTTTAAGACCTATTACCAAGGTAACATAAACACAATCGTTATTAGATGTATGTAAATTATTAGGGCGTTACTTATATGAGCTATTCCCAAAAATATTTGAAATTGTGGTTAACATTTTGTTTTTACTATATGACACATTAATAGGATTTTACCAGATAATAAACCACAATTTGTGGACTTCAAATCCGTTTGCCTGCCTCATTTTCGGCAAGGGTCACAAAAGTTATGACAGTTTAAAGTTTAAAAATAAAAAAAAATGAAAAAATTTTTGGAAATTATATTTCTACATTGAAATAAAAAAAAAAATGTAGCACGCGTATACCATTGTTCACTATTTTTTGCGATTTTATTTAAATTGACTACCTTATTTTGTGCATTCCATAAAAATCTCTGTCAAATTCTGTGGTTTAAAAAAAAATGTACTTTTGTACTAAAACCGCGCTTTACGCGATATTTAAAATTAATAATTTGTTGTGGAGATCATCTTTAAAATTAACGTAATCACACAAAAAGAAATTGCCAACTATACCAAGAAAACAAATAGTAATGGCAAAGCACAGTCATTTTGTAAAACCCACCGTGTTAGAAATTACAAAAGTTACAACTAATATTGTACAATAGAAGCACAAATTTTGTATGCAAAGCAGGTGTTTTGCGAGTAAAACCCGTAAAATTCACTGCCCCTATTGTTTTTACCAATATTTCAACTATTAGTAGCAATAACTTTTTTTTTTTAAACTTCTGCAATCAGTAATTATGTAAAGGGTTCGCAAATAACTTTTTTTTTTTTTTGAAAATGCTATAAAAAGAAACTACTGAATATTTTCTCAAATTTCTTTTTTATTTGAAAGTACAATCCTTCCGGTTAATATTGGAAAATAATTTCATTCAAATGGCTGCCTCGGCTGGCCATGCAGTAGCCTACACGAATGATGTCTCCGAAATGTTCAATTGTTGATAACGACGGTGAATTGATGTTGATGGCGCTTCACGCACACTTTCTGCCACAGCAGCAATATTCTCGGGTGTACGCACTGTTTGGCTTTTCACGCTTTGGTTTATCGATGTGGATGCTTTCACTTTTTTCACAAGATAACGAACATACGGAGCTGACGGTGCTTCTCTTCTTCCAAAATCCGTACGCAATTTTCGCACACATTCTGCAACATTACCATGATTTTCAAAGTAATGTCGCAATATTTCCCAGCATTATTCAAGCGTATACACAACCATATTCGTTCAGAATAATAAAACTAATTATCTGTCAAATCAGACATGAGCTATGTATTACCATTCACGAAATAAGCACTAGTTGAAAGAAAACGTTAGATTGCGGACCCTTTATTAAAAAAACTTAGACCGAACTTGGTTGCTGGTTTTAAAAGGAACGTCTTTTATAAAAATTTCACAAAATTAATTAAATTTAAGGTATTTTGAAAGCACCAAATGTTTTGAACTTCCAACGTTATGCCAAAGGTGTCAAGCAAAAGTTTGGCCACTGTTATCAATCGGGTAAGAGGAAATGCTCTCAAGATTGTAAATCGCTCGTTCTGCAAGGTAATTCCAGCGAACGTAGCCGACGCTTTGCCAGTACTGTGCCGATTGTACTTTCTTGTTGGGCCGTTAAAGAGAAAATGTATTTTCTCCAATGTAATTCCAGCTTTTTGCAGCTTTTTAACATGATGCTTTTCAATACTAACTAAATTTCATTGTAAGCATTGTGGCGTAGTAGTCAGTGCGTTGGACTGTTACACAAATAGTCCCGTGTGCAATCACCGGCGACGACAACATCAATTTAGAAAAGTAATATGTATGAGTTTTCCATCCCTCATACGTATCGGAGCGTCCATATTAGGCGTTCCCCTAGCAATTAACCCTACAGATGTAAAATAACGAATCAGGGGTATGAACCAAAAAGCTGCAATAAAGTTCGCAATTACAGTTTTGCCATCCTTGAAGCCCATATCCCCCTAACCCCTATCCAAAGAAAGCAACACATTAACAAATATAAGAATTTCCTGTTCCTTCTCTTAAAATAAAGAAAAAAAATATTTAATTCTTAAAATTATTATTGCTCCCCAGGTTTTGTATTAAGCATTGATAAAACTTACAAATAATGTAAATTATGAGGAATTTCGCGCACCTGTATTGATGTGCCGGAATAAAGCGTGTTTAGATAATAGAGTAAATTTTTTAGCACACAGTTCCTTTTGAAAAAATATTGTGAAGGCGATGCTTAGACACTACTATATATACACAGGTAGAAATTGAGAACCGTACAAAAAATAGTACTGGCAAACCACTGCTATTTTTGTAAAACCAACCGTGCTAAAAATTATCAATGGTAAAACTAATATTGTACTATAAAAGCCCTATTTTGTTTGCAAAGCATAAGTTTTACCAGTACCACCCGCAAAATTTTTAGTCAATATTTTTACCAACACGGCAATCAATTAGAAACATTAATTTTCTTATATTTTATTACATTTCACACATTTAAATATGCCGTAATTGACTTAACTGTACTGCTGATTTTTAAATGTATTTTATAATACATATTTCTCAAAACTAATTAAATTTGAGGCGTTTGAAAAGCACCAAGTTTTTTGAACTTCCAACGTTATGCCAACGCTCAAACTAACGGTTGTCCACTGTTATCATTCGGGTAACAGGGCAATACCGTCAAGATTGTTAATCCTACGTTTTGCCAACACATAACCGACCATCTCCGAAACCTTGCCAACACTGTGCCGATTCAATTTTTATGCTTGCGTAGGTTTTTAAAATCTGACGCACAATTTACACATTTTTTACACATTTTCCAAAAAGTCCATATAATTTTTACATTTTAATTTTCTTATATACTCCTCTGACTTTATGATGTAAAATAACAAAAAACAGTTCACGAGGCAAACTAGCCTATTTAAAACTAGACAACAAATGTGCTGTGCAAAAAACTGGTTTTTTAACAAAATTCACGCTAATGTTTTATCAATTTTTGTGACGCTCGTATTCTATATCTGTTAATTAACTAACCATTGTTTTTAAATTTTTATTCCGGTCGTCAGTGCCAGGTACAAAAACATCAACAATTTTAAAACTGAAAAATTATGGCTAAAATTTTTAACTACAATGTATTTATTAGTCAGGGTATGGCACGTCAATAAGATACGTGTTGAATTTATCTCGCTAGTGTTGGTAGATTGTGTAATACTAAATGAAATCCAAAAGTTGAAATCCGATTCAAACGGTTTTTTTTTTTTTTAATTTTTAAATTTTGCGTATCGATAACAACTAGAAATATAGACCAATGGCCCTAAAAATTTTGAACTCTTACACTAATAGAAAAAAATTATTTTTTTAAATTCAAATTGAGATTTTAGTTAAAATTTTGCTACTTTGACTAGATTAAAATACTAAATTTTCAACTAATTCTGTTTGCTGAGTCAAAACCAGCAGGTGTCGTTGTAATTCAATGTTTGCGTTTCAGTGGTGTCAGTATAAAATATGCAAGACTACACACGTCGTATCAGAAAATTATTTATATTTTTTATTAGTTTTTGTTATAAACTAATAAAAAATTAATCTATAAAAAGTATTCAAGAGCTTTTTAAAAAAAGTAAAAAAGTGAAATATTTTTTCTGAAAAAGAGAACTATAATAATGTTCAAAAAATTAATTAAAATAATTTAAAGCATCTTTTTCTCTTAACAATGTGTAGACATTTAAGAATATAGAATACTTTCATCTTTTATTTTATTTTTTTACATTACCCTTCAGTCTTTGGCATATGGCATTCCGATGTACATACACAAGAAACAAGGGAAATAATGAAAACAAATTAATGACAGATACATTTCTGTTTTGTATTTATCTTGTAAATACAGAGCTGGATTTTAGTTGTCTTATAATTTATAATAAAAATTTTCACTGATATGTGCCGCTTATTAAAATACAGTTTAGCAGATTTTATAGTTTTTTTGCTGTTTTTATTTTTGCTAATATTTAGCAAAAAGATTCTGCTACTTTTACTACTTTTTCCGGCAACGTCATTTATAATTAATTTTTAGAAACTTTTTCTGTTATATTTAAAAACTTATGTTTTATGAGTGTACGAGTAAAATTGTTGTTAATGCAAACATATAATCCGCTTTTCTAAAGTATACAATAGGGTTATATCTTTTTTGCATTTTTTTAAATATCAAAACTTACATAGCAAGGCCGCGTGGACCTTAAAATAATAATAATAATAACCATTATACCACTGTTTAGCAGTCGTTAAAAAAGGCCGCGCACCAAACGCAGTGAAGTTTTGATTTAAAAGTTTTTTAAAATTTTTAAAAAAATTTAACATTTCACTTAAAATTACATAGTTTTTTGTTATAATCTTCTACTATCATCAATAAAAAATTTTTCTTTTTTTTCAATTTATAACGAGCTTTCAACCTCCGTATATTTACAAAAATAAAGCAAATCAAACATATTAGCTAGGTTGATACTAGTATTTCGATCTGGCTAAAGATCTCATCAGAACCCGAAGTTTTAGAAAAGTTAGAGCCTCCATAATAGGCAGAACTTTAACAAAACACCTATTAATAATCAATTTTGCTCCATTCTTGTCTTCTTAGTAATCAAGCACGTGGTTAGGTCTTTTCCTAACAAGCATCATGACGTTACTAAACTTTGAAGACCAATAATGTTCTATTTATATAAAAAATTTTAGTTTGTACTCTGGCTCAAGTAATATTTTTTACAGTTATATTAGTTTTTTTGTTTTTATATACATCGAGATTATTTTTATGTTATTTTCAATTTATAACGAGCTTTCAACCTCCGTATATTTACAAAAATAAAGCAAATCAAACGTATTAGCTAGGTTGATACTAGTATTTCGATCTGGCTAAAGATCTCTTCAGAATCCGAAGTTTTAGAAAAGTTAGAGCCTTCTATTTAAAATATATATTTAAATAAAAAAGTTTTTTAGAAATTAGTTTCGGTGCGGAAGGTTTTTGTTCCGAATTGACTTAAGAACACTTTATTTATTATCAGTACAATATTGTTCATAAGGTGGTACCCTGTAAATTTTTAGCAGCAAAAAAGTTATGACCATAGTATAAAAATTGCAAAAGTTATTGAAAAATACTACCAGTTTCAAATGATTTAACAATTTTTGACATAAGCCCATATATCCTATGCCATCTAAGTAACTGGATAAAATACAAATATAAATTACTTCTAAGTAGGAATGTTTTTTTTTTTCAAAATGTATATCAATAAAATCTTAAATTATAAGCATTATTGTAAATATTCAAAAGTGAAAAAATTCAAAATGAAAATGGCTGAACAAAACATGCTTGGACGGCACCGTTAAAAGAAACTCGGTAGTAGCAACCGTATTTGTAGCCAATCGAATGGTTTGGTTGCAGCTATCGAATTTGTCGGTAGTTATCACCGAATTTGTGTCGAGGCAATCGAAATTATATTGTACTGTCAGAATTTCTGTTGTTGCAATCAAGTGCTTGTTATCACGACCGCAAAACTAGGTCGCAGCAACAGAAACATTCGATTATCAACAAATAGCGTTGCTATTACCGAGCTTGTTTTATGGGTGAAGTGTTACATCATTTCCTTAAGGAACAAGTACCACGTATCGCAATATATTCCATATTCAAACGGTTGAAAAGGAAGTACCATCAACTGGGATAAAAAAAGAAAGAACGTCCAAAAAATATACCGCAGCTGAGCTTAAGTTGGGCAGAAAATTTTCGCGTTTCCAAGAACACAATTCGGCAAAAACTTACTGCAAATGAACATGAAGCACTACTAGAGGAAGTAAAAGAAATATACCAGAAATAGTAAAAAACACTTGCAAGAACAGTGGGTACCAGGATTTAGTATAGAGGGGCCAAACATATATTTTTTATAAAAAATTTCAAATAGTTTAAAATATCGAAAAGTTACATTTTCTACATACATATGTATTTGAAACTTGTTTGTTGGGCAAGTCATCCAGAATTCATTGAAAATTGGATATAAAGCAAAAAGGGACAAAGTAATAAAAATTGTTTGGAACTTCAAAGTTTCTCGAAACTTTTTGTTTTTAAACTTTTCAATATTTATAGTATTCCAATGGAAAAGTTGACAAAAGTTTGTAATTTTGATAACGAAAATTGAATATTGTTTCCCTTAAAGGAGCATGAAACACGCAAATCACGGGAAAACTGGGTTATTTTTCCCCCCATTTTAACTATTAAACGTGAAATTACCGCTAGTAACATACCCTTTCTTAATAATTTTGCCAGCTCTATTACTTCCATTATTTTTGTTGTCATTTTTACTCATATTTGTTTATTTTACAATTTTTTGATTTTTAACTTTATGGCTCCAAATCCAGCTTTTTCTTACTGATTTTGAGCTTAAAACTGCCTTATTTCAATTATCTTCGCTTAGAAAATGTCTGATTTCTCAAAATTTTTGGACTTTTACTTTTAAAAAGTATAGTTTTTTTACATTACTAGTAGTTTTCCTGGTTTTCGCCTCTTTCCAATATTTTTTTGCCATAGACAGCAACTGATTTTGCCATTTTTTGCCTTCTCTGGTTATTAATTTTGTTTTTTTTTTAATAAATAATATTATCAATTTTTTCTAATTGTATTTAGAGTGTCCAAGGGCGTAACCGGTTAATCAGCTATTTTTTTTTTTTTAAACCGAACCGGTTTTGAATATTTTGCATTTTCGAATATTCAAGAAACTGTTTTTTTGGGTCGGTTAACCATTTATTTTTTAGCAAGATATTTAACTTGAAAAACTATCAAAACCTTTGAAAATGCGCTATTTTCATACAATATTAAAAATTTGGCAAATTCATTTTTACCCATTTCACACAATCATTTTTTAATAAAAACCGTATTCGAAAATCCGTTTTTAAAAACCTGATTTTTCGAAAAAAAAACCAATTACCGGTTTTCTAAATTCTTAGGTTTTTTGACACTCCAACTGTATTCTTTTGATTTTTGACTTATTTATTAATATTATTTCGCAAAAATTTCATTATTTCGCAAAAATAATTTTCTCGCAACAAAACTCGTCTTGAAAACAACAGCGCTGTTTAATCTTTTCAAGTAACTAAAATTCAATTTCAATATAAAATAGCAGAAAAAAGTTACTAAAAGTTAGTTAAAAATTACGTTGCTAGAAAAAGCAATAAATTATCAGAATCTTTTTGCTAAATATTAGTAAAATAAAAATAGCAGAAAAAAGCTGTAACTAAGTTTTAGTTAATTTTTAGTTGTTTGCATGAAAACGAAGCGCCATATATTCGCGAAAATGTTAATTATAAATAATAAGACAACTAAAATACAAGTCTGTATTTATAAGTTAACTAAAATACAGAGCTGTATCTGTCTTTTATTGGCTTTATTATGTCATTTGTTATTTTTGTATGTACATTGGAATGCCATAAATCAACGACTGAAGCGTAATATAAAAAAGTAAAATAACACAGGCCTACAAAAAAAAATTCTTTGTTGGTGCCGCTAATTCTATGTTATAATTTGGTTAATTAGTCCGCAAGACGTCATGGTTAGCTGTCAAAAAAAATGTATTTTATTATACTTAATGTCATTATAGTCAATTAATTTCTTTGATTAAATGATAATATCGATATGCCGTCGTCGAGAAGGTGTTGTGTAAATAATCCAAATACATTTTGTTATATTTGTGGTGAATATGTAGTAAAAAAGTTTAGAAAACCTATAACAGATGCAGTGAAGAAGACATACGTTGATTACTTTAATATCCTTGCGAAATCTCGAAAACTACACGTAGCATTAAAAAAGTAAGTATCAATTTTTATCAGGGTACCGAACGTACTTGAAATCTGTTTTATTTTTAGCGGCACCAAAATCATTGTAGGCCTGTGTAATAGAAAAATATTTAATAATTTTATTAAAATTTTTTATTAATTTCCAAAAATCAAAACCTTATTAAAAAATTTGTTCTTTTAGTTTTACCAGTCTACACACTTTTTACCAGAATTTGTTATTTTTCATATCCAAATTTATTTTTTAAATTTCATTTTGATTATCGTTTTTCATTGTTTTTTTCCAAGCAAATGTCAATCTTTTATGACTATTTTGCAATTTTCGTTAATTAAGTGAAACAAACAATCGAAAAATATATGTATAATGAAAAACTACTAAATTATGCACAATCTAACAGTCTTTAAAAACCAATAATCTATTTTATAACAATGATTTTATCAAATTGTTAAAATAAAAGCTATCGTTCTTATTATTTTTTTCCGCCAATGTACGAGTATATGTCCGAAATTGTATCAGTTGACAGTGAGTATATCACAAAATTTTCGGAAATAATTCGGCAATTTCTTACTTAGTAGTCCGATTGCAATGAAATTTGGAAAAGGCAGAAGTGACATAACGGTAAGCTTAAGTTACGATGTGAAATCTTAAACACCCGCCGAGGTCGGCAATATGACCACCCAAAATAGGAAACTTTTTGCATATAAAACTTTGTGTGCTTGCCATTTATTGTTTCTAATTCGATTCCCAAAAAATACGTATTGGTAATCTACTAGTAAAGACAATAAAGTATGTACATGTGTGGGCTATCTGTAATAGTTCCTGAGATATGCCCGTTTGAAATGTGAAATTCCGAATTTGGTCCACATCAGGTCCAGATTTTTGCGTATAGCGGTACAAAATCGGGGCCAATTTCTTTTCCAAAATATGGGTTATTTAACTAAAAAAATTCTTGAGTAAATAAAATAAAAACGATGGAATATATTGTTCTACTCAAAAACAAGAG
The DNA here is from genome assembly GCA_021234595.1 of Delia radicum. Lineage (NCBI taxonomy): Eukaryota > Metazoa > Arthropoda > Insecta > Diptera > Anthomyiidae > Delia > Delia radicum. The sequence continues at coordinate 184,022,362 of CM037852.1, read as the reverse complement.
TGGTTTAAATTAGAAATTAAAAAAATTTAATTTTGTTATTATTTCCCCAAAAAGCACCATCAGTCTTTTACCTTCAGATAAGTATTTTCTTTCCGGACATATAAAGTGTGCATACTATACAGAAAGGTCTTTGTATATAAAAGCGAGTCATGTTAAAGTTTTTTAATTTGTTACACATTTCCCCCCAGCCGCTTCTAAAATTGCCGCATTTTAAGGCAAATATCAATATTAACTCACTGTTAAAAATTGTGCAGCCTCCAATGACGTAGCGAAGCGGTTTGTAGATACTCGCTATACCCTCCAATTTATTGGGTTATCCTCTCCCAATCACCGTTTTAAACGTAGCAAAAAATTTAATGCCTACGTTTAAAACGTAGGCATTCCCAAAATAAAATTTTTTATTTTATTTTGGGGATTATTGGGATTGTTTAGAGAAAATCATAAATTCGGACATGATTTCACATTGCTGACTAAAAGTATATTTAAGTTCAAAAATCAATGGATTGTTTCTATTAAAAAATATTTAATTGAATAGTGAAAATTTATATATTAACAAAAACCGAAATTTTTACCTTTCTCATAGTATTACCCACGTTGTATTACCCACAGTGTATTATGACTAGAGATTCTAGCCTGTACACGAACAATGTTTATTAGTTAAAAATGTTTTATTTTTGATTTGAATTAGTTCAATTCTTAAAATTTTGTTTTTTACTTCTTGTCAAATAACACTACGGATAAAGCGTTGATCTTTTTCCTGCAAAAATTATAATTTGGGTAAATCTTCTACCAATTTTACATTGGAACTCTGACGATTTTCCGTGACGCGTATGAACCATTTTCTAAGTAATAAATAAACTTTGCACGTTTTTTTGTTTAACAAAGAACAAATGTTTGTGTGAACTTGATTAAACTTGCTCACATCAAATGTTTTTTCGAAAATTTTAAAAGTTATTTACAAAATCTATGAAAACATTATGAAAACCCGAGTAAAAACGTCTGAATACATTATTTTACATACACTTTGCATTTGCACATGCATTTGTCTACCAGTTATTTAACCAGGCATAATTATTAAAAAAAAACATAATTTCTTTTTGGATAAAATTGTATATTATCCTTATTATTTTAAACGAGCTTAATATCATTTATTTATTGTATACATATAACAAATTTTTGACAGAAATATTTTGATTTCCAGCCTTTTTTAAAAATTTGTTATATGTATATGGACAACTTCAAAATTTACAGCACCAAGACATTTTTTTTTTTAAGTTTTTTTTTTTTTTGTCTGACATCAATGTCGCTTTGTGTGTGTATAAGCCGATATTTTAGCGTGTGAAATCCGTTCGCGTTAATCATTTTATTAAGCGGCGCAAATTTTACGAGGTTCTAAGTTCAAAATTAAAAAAAAATATTAAATTACAGTTTTTGTTAAAATTGAAAAAGGATAACGCGTTTGGATAATACCCCTTAAGGGCTTTCTTAGCACACTAAATACTTTTAAATACACTGAAAAAAAAAATAAAAAAATTTTTTTTTTGATCGTGTATGCATATAAAAATTTATTTAAAATTGTTTAAAATTTTACAAAATTACGGCTAGTATAAGACATAATTTGTAATATTTTGGAAAAAAAAACTATTTGCCTATCGCTAATGGTTTAGAGATATAACCATTTAAACTTTACCACTCATGATTTTTTGCTATTTTGATTTTTTACCTTGAAAATTTGTAAAATTGTTCTGCAAATTGGAAGTTGAAACTAACGTTTCGTTAGTTAAATCTTGGGTTCCAGTGATAAATTCTAAGCCGTTTTCAATTTTTTTTAATTCCGCAATTTTTTGTTTTGATGGCATTGTTTTTATTATTATTAGTATTGTTATTTAAAACCGAGTACCTAACTGACTTTCTGGCACCAATTTGCGATTTGTTTGTTTTTTTTTTTTTTTGTTTTTTATTTTTTCAGATTGGCGATATTCGCGTCTTTTTCCGGTTAATTTGTTTCGCTTCTCAGTTTTACGAATTTCACGTTTTTTAATGTATAATCTGAAAACCATTTTACTCATTTTTATCACGACTGTTCATGTGCATAATAAAATAAACTGAATTGAAAACCCAAATATTTATTCTTAGAAGCATTCAGCAAAGGCTATTATGATCATAGAGTTTTATAATAAAGCAAGTTCTTTAAGATGTCATTGCATCGGCGGTAATTTGGCGGTTTTTCGCGGTAGTAAGTTTAATTGTTTTTGTTGAAATTTGTTAAGGTGGCCCTCGTGAATATTGTTTAAAAATATAGTCTTACTTTCTAGGGTTCAAAAAAAAACGCGTTTTTTTTTTGCAAATATTAATATTGGACCGATTATAAAATACTTGTTGGGATTCTGGGTTACTTATTAACCCGAATTCAAAAATAATTCTTTTAAATTTTCAAATCAAATATTTATACAAGGATGCTTTTTAAGGTTAGAAACATTTTGTTTCCCTCCATAAAATTTTAAATCCTTAAAATTTTTTGGTGCGTTTTCGATTTTAGTATCAAGCTCAGTAAAGTCTTCCATTCGATGTACGTTTGAGCGGAATTGATACAGCGCTTTAGTTGTCACAAAGCGAAATGTGTTTGGAAAAACTGCCGCTGCACGCGCCAGGATTGAAAAAAATTATTTTTTTTTGCACTTTATCAGTTTAGTCCGTCGCGAGGAATCTATTTAGAAACCAAAACATATTCCCATGCCATGTTTTGATATAAAAAAACAGCTTAAAAAAATTGTTTTTTTGCAAAAATTTTCAAAAGTTCATAAAATTTTTGCGTTTAAAAATTTTAAAATGCGTTTTCGCTTCGGAGGTGCACTTTACGAAGTTACTCCCATCACGCAATAGACTAGCCAGCTAAAAAGACAATTCAGATTGTCAGACGCAAAAAAGGTACATTTTCAAAAAATTTACGCTAATTTCTTTTAAGTTGTGGTGTCCGTGTAACGTTATTGGTGCGCTGACACCAACTTGATATAACTCAAACTTTATAAAATTACGCCGTTTTATTAATTCTGCGCTTAAAACACATTTTAATTAAACGGCCGCAAAAACCCTATTAAAAATCTTCAAAAAGTTCAAAATTCGGAAAATTTTGGTTTCACTTGTAAACCAACATGCAACTTTTCACCCAGCAGCGATATCAAAAAATTTTATTTTGTGGATATATTCTCCAAGTCTAGTGACAATATTTTGT